>JAQPPZ010004207.1:0-153700 GCA_028583015.1 Wollemia nobilis
TGATAGCTAATAACATTTTTTAAATTTTGTTAACATTTCTTTATTTTTGGTGGTTGGATTTTCTTTTAAAATTTGTGCTTTAGATATACTTCTTAATACAGCACAATTCTTGAAACATACATAAATACGTTCACCTGGGCATTGTCTTGTTAATGTAATGCTCCTCACATGAGCCTTATAGTAAAATAATATATTGATTTGTAATAAACCGCCTTCCCATTCAATGGAAAACCCTCACAATATCTTCAAACTTGACTCCAATCTATTGGGTCACGAAGAATTATTTCTTAGCCTAAGGTTGATTCGAACTTATTGAAATAAAAATCCTCACCTTGTTAAGCGCCTTTCAGTTTTCTTTTTATATACGTACATGTGTGCTTGGTTTTAGAAAAAATGAGTGCAGTATGTCTCTCAACTGCACTCAACCTTAAAATAAAATAGTATGAAAGGAATGATATAAAATATAATATCATCCATCAAATGTTTGACCTTCAAATAGAATGTGTTAAGATTTGTTGAGTAAATACTTCTTATACATCGGTAGTGGGGATTGAACTTGGGTGATGCCATGGGAATTGAACTCAGGTGATGCCATGAGGATTGGGAATTGAACTCAGGTAATGCCATGAGGATTGAACCCGGATTCAAATAGAATGTGTTAAAAAAAAATTTTAGTAAATACTTTAGGAAAATATTATCAAGTAGTGTAATTTATTTGATTTCTTCAATAGTAGAGTATGTGCATAACTTATAAAATTGTCTGCATCACTTTTAGTATGTATTAAATGTATAGAAAGTAATAAGTTTTAATATATTTCTTTAATTGAATAATTGACTTAGGATGTTAATTTATAGTAATGAAAAACACAATTGTTTTATTTAGCTTATTGGTGGATTGATAGATTGAGGAAAAGAATGCAGTAATAATAGCATTGTGTTTTATAGATTATACATCTAAGAATAAAATAAAATTTGATATGTTTAAAAATAGTTATTTTTCAAAAAATTCTATCGTGTTGAAGAATGTAGCTATTTTATCGGTTGTATAACACCCAAAAGTAGTAGGCTAAAACCACATTAATTGGCTGTCTTTGAAATAAATTTGATTACTTGCTTCATGATTTGTCATCGTGATTGCTTCTATTCAACATAGAAAACCCTTGTGAAGGATTACCGTATGTAGATTCAATCACCCACAAGCTGTGGGTTTATTGATTAAATTGGAAGAAATATTTATATTATTACTACATTAAACTTGTTACATAGTTATCCATGAAACTATCAAACCATAATATTATTGCTGCATGTTTTATAACTCTTTTGCTTCCTCATTTGAAATAAATAACTAGGTGTTTTTTACTTCCAGCTAAACTTGGTAAATGTATTAAAACATGCTTGTATTTATTTTCTTTTAGTTTAGGTTTCGAGGAACCTAATCGATGTAGATGAAGATAACAAGATCCAAATTGCATTTTAGTGGAAGATTTGACCCTTATGGATTTTGGGTGTAGAGTGGAATGGTAGAGGAGCCAATAGAAGGGGAGCTCATAGGGGCAGGACCATGTTTGGATCTCTTGGAGTATTTGCAAGAGAGATCTATGTCCATTGGTCCGATCATTGGTCCGATCGTTGTTGGTGGCGAAGCTTTTCTCATGTCTGGTGAGGACTCAATGGTGGTGCTAGAGTCCCCTGTTCTAGTTTTTTCCAATCCACTATTGTGCAACTGGCTAGGTGGTGGTGAAAATTTTTTTGTCCCCTGGTCCAAATTTTTCCAAAATGCTATTGTTATTTTGGCTGGGTAGTGGACGAAAGCTTTTTTGATCCAGGGGCAATGTTTGACTGCTTTTTTGTTGCTAGGTTCCTTCATTGGGGGGTCTTATTTTTTGTTGCTAGGTTCCTTCATTGGGGGGTCTTCGATTCTTCTGCATACCAATAGGATTAGAACCCACAAGGATGGGGGGTTTTTCTCCTTGATTGTGTATGAGGATTGAACCCATAGATCCCAAGGTTCTGGGTCCTTTTCAAAACCTTGTTCCATGGTCCCTATTTTTTTTCTGAGATGGAGGTTTGGTATGAGTTGTTCTTTGGAGTTCGAATGATGGTTGGAATCCAACAAGATATGTGAGGTTTTAGTATTCATAGATTTTTGAGATGAAGGGTTTTACTGTTGCTAGGGTAGTATGTTGTAGATCTTCATTTTTGGCAGTTGGTTTCTATTGAGTTGGTTGAGCGGGTGATCCAAAGTTCAAATCCTTCTTCTGCACTCAGGTCCCAGTGGTGTTCTCAGGAAAGAATATTTTTTGTTTCTATGGAAGTGTAGGGGCCCTACATTTTTTATGCCTCGAATATGAATCATTGATACCCTCATTGTTAGGGTTTGATGGCACTATTGGTCGATTGGTTGGTCCTCCACTAGGCGAGATGAGGATAATTTTGATTTTGATTTTGTGTTTAAATTGTTATGTTGCCACTGGATGGGAATATAAGTTTAATTATCTTTTCTTCTGTTAGCTTTTCTATTGAGCCTGCCTTTGTGCTAGATTGAATATTGTAAGTTTTGATGATTGGATGACTCCTTTTCGAGCTCTCTTTACAAGGTTATCATAGCCTTTCAAAACCCTCACCTTTTACCTACCAAAAAAAATGTTGAGTTTAGTTTCTTTGTCTTATATAAAAATAAAATATTAATTTTCTTATACATTCCATAAACAGATTGATGTGGCTAGAATATTATATAGAGTACATTGCATTTGATAGATGTGATTCATCTCAACATTATTAATATATATTTAATATATCTCTTAAATTTCCACCCAAAACTATGTTGAAAAATAAAAAGCTTTGGCTGGAATAAAGTTAAGTTGACCTTGTTATTACTTGTGATGTTCTAGTTTATGCTCATAAGTAGTCTAATTTACTTGTTATCTACAAAAGTAGGAGTACTTAAGAATAGTAATGCGTTTCTTAAGATTTTGTTAAACTATGAAATCTCCTTTCAATATGGGGATAATATTATACATTGTAGAATCCATTTTAAATATTAATTGTTTCACATTTTAAATATAGATTAGGCTAACATGTTATGTGTGGATTAAAAATGCTTTCTCTAAAGTTTTGGTAATATTAGTTTATTTATTTAATCAAGTTATATAGTGGCTGTGTTATCCTTTATTAAGGGTAAAATAAGCTTCCATATTTTTAGTGTGCTAATTAGCTTTATTATAGTTTGCTTGGTAGGAAAAAATAGTAGAAATGGTAATATGAGAATGAAGTAAAATATTCGGGTTAAATTGTGTTCATATTATATGTTCCTGATTAATGTTCTTATATTTAAAGTATAAAAATGGATTATAAAAAAATTTGGAGTAGTTTATAAATATGATTTAACTATTTTATTTTAAATATTTGAGATAGATCTTAAGTTATAAGAGAGTTATAATTATAATATTTAGTAGATTATTATTTGAAAACACGAATATTGTAAGAGTTTATGTTTCGTTATGTAAGTAAGAAATGAATTCTTTTAATTTTATCTCATGGAACATAATATATGGAACCTAATATTAATAGCTAGAATGGCTAATCAATGAGCATTAGCTAATATTTTTGAAAATGAATATGTAAGAATGAATATTAGCTAAATAGACATAAATAAATAATCAAAGTTATATTTTATTTTTATTGACCTCTTGGGAATGAACTAAATATTTTATTCAAGTATTCTACCTAACTTGAAGTATGATCATAGTAGATAAGTCTTAGAATTTTCTTCTAGATAGTTATTATTCTACCAAATTCATCAAGGATGATAAATTATCAAAACTACTTTATCCCTCATCAAGGAAGATGAATTATTTTGATGTTTCATCAAGACAGATGAGCATCCACCCAACATCGATAATTGCAAGTAGGCAATTACTATGATTCGATAATAGCTATTTTTTGGAAAACCAACCTCGAACAAGTGGTTCTTTTACCAAGAACAAGTAACGAGGGGTAGTATGGGACCTCACCTCTAGGATGTTATGCAAGTAGTACGGTTAGGGGTCTCATGTTCATCATTCGATTGGGGAATTACTAGAAAAATATCGGTACTAAAAGTTGCTATATACTGGTGCTAGAATATTCAATGATGAGTTGGTATGAAATAACTCCTTGTTAATCATAACATGTCTTGAGATACCTGGTATTAAGCTAGTGTATTAGTAGGATCTAGTTGACTCCATAAGATGTTGGACTCTCAACTAGGCATATTTATGCTATACCCTAGCATGTCTAAATAAAATCAAGACAAAATTTAGGCCAAAGGAACCTAAGTCCTCCATGCTATGGGGCAGGGAATTATGCATCCACCCTTCTAGGTGATATGGGCCCTAGAAGGACAACCCCAACCATGAACTTAGACCTCTAGTAAGGGAGAAAAATGTGTTCACAAAATGGCACCTTTACGGAATTTGGCCAATCTTGAACACTTGAGAGATTGTCTATAGTGGTCAGTATTATCAAAGTGAGTAACTCTATGCCTATGTACTAATTAAATTTTGGGTGAACAATACACTTTCTATGGTATAAACCTTGTGTTTAATCAAATTTTCTCTTTGTAATTCCAATGAATTAGATTGGAAAGGACAACTAGGTGTGTTAGATTTGGGTTGTTACATCAGGTATATCTCAAATGAAGATGCAAAAATAAAGAAGAAGAAAGAAGAAGAGAAGAAATAATTTCAAGAAGGGTAATAGGAAATATAAATTCAAATACAAAGAGGAATCTCATATTGCATGCTCATATATCAATCTAAAATAAGTGAATTGAAGATAAATATGAAGATTATGATTGAAGACTAAAGTATTCAATAACCAAATAATGTAATATAGGAGGTGTTGGAGTATATTACATTATTTGGTACATGCTAATGTAACCCCATGGTACCTTCATGGCACATTTGTAAATAATATATTAGGGTTGAGTCATGTGTTTATGTAAGGGTTAATGTGTAGGGTATGCACAAGTGTCATGTAAAGTTGTAATGTGCAGGAAATGTGTAAGTGTCATGTGAGTTAGTGTGCAGTGTAGGTTGAGTCTATGTGCAGAAGTGTATTATATGTAAGAGATCAAATATGTAATGTAAATATATGCACAAGTATCTTAGGACAGAGTGTGCAAGTTATAGAAGTGTAAGAGTCATCTATAGGTGTGCATACAATATAGAATCAAATTTTTATCAAGTATGAAAGTGTCAAGTAGAGAATCCAAGAGTCATGAGACTTGGCATATGGAAAGGAATAGTCAAGTATCCAAAGAGTCATTATACTATGGATATATACTCCATAAATTGAAGGATCATCACATCACATTACAAAGAAAAGAGAGCATCACTATCATATTTGTAAGAGAAAGTGAAGTAATAAAGATTGCATACATTTTGAGAAATTAATATTGTAAGTTGTTCTACATGCTTAGTACATGTATGATTTAGGATATTTACACTGCTTATTATTGAATGCTATTTGATATATTATTAGCATTTATTTAGATATTAATTTTCTCATAATATTCTACTCATAATATTATCTTGACCTTTTTGTATTGTGGTTACATTATATTTGATCCTATGATATTTAACCTATGATATTTGTGGTAGTATTAAGGCTTAAAAATCCATCATAAAGAACCAACTAGTATCCTATATTTGAAAAATAAATAGGCATAAGGGTTTGATGGAGTATGGATAATGTATTTTGATGGTACAAGAACCAAGAATGGATTTGGTGTAGATATTCTATTCATTGACCCATAAGGTGTGTAAATAAATTTTATCTCCAAGATATTATTCTATTGCACTAATAATGTAGCTAAATATGAAGCACTTTGTTCAAGTCCAAGAAAGGCTAAAAGTATGGGGATAAATAACCTTAAGTTATTCAAAAACTCTAAGTTAGTCATAATTTAGGTCAATTCATAATTCACCATTGTGAATAAACACCTAAGATTGTATAAACATAGGATATAGGACTTGTGATAAAGTTTCAAGTCTTATGAAAATAAATCAATTCCCAAAGATTTGAATGCTAAGGTATAGGAATTGATATCTCTGATAGTAAGTTTCAACCGCAACACCTAAATTTAGGACAAACAAAATGCTTGGAGGTGGTTTTTAAGCCAATAGTCCTATATAATTTTAACCATTGGTATGTTTTCAACAATACTGAGCAAATCATTGAAGTCCTCATTAAAGAAGCCAAACATGTTGAAAATAAGAATGAATATAGAGACTATGTAAAGGATGGCATAATTCAATTAAAAAATAATCAGCTACCAAAAGGACTAATGGTTCAAGAGATTTTATTCAATCCATATGTCAATATAAAAAAATTCAACATCAAAGTAAAGGTGTACTATCACCCTTTCAAAATATTCAAAGGGAAATTTTTGCTTCCAAACAAGGAGTGTACCAAAGAGAAAAATTGCTTATTCAAAGAGATATATGGTAAGTATGGAGACACCATTGCATGGTCATATGAATATTCTAAGGTGTATAATATAATCATCATAGAACATACTATCAATTTGGAGTCTGGTGTGAAGTATTTTAGGTAAAATCAAAGGCCTATGAACCCTAAAATAAAAGCAATTATAAAAAGGAGCTTCTTAAACTCCTACATGCCCAAATAATCTTCCCAATCAAGAATTTAGCTTGGATATCCAAACCGGTACCAATTTGAAAGTAAAAGTATGAAATTAAGGTATTTGTTGACTTTAGGAATTTGAATAAGGTATCGTTAAATGACCACTACCCTTTGCCCACCATAGATCAAATATTACAAAATTTAATAAGATATTTATCATTTATAGATGACTTCTTAGTAAACAATAAAATATGAGTCAAAGGTGATGATCAATAGAAAACAATTTTTACCATCAAATAGGGTATTTTTGCATACAAATAAATACCTTTTGGACTATCAAACATTAGAACCACCTTTAAATGAGCTATGGACATTACTTTTGATATTTTGGTAGGTTAGATCATACTTATATACCTTGATTATTTAACTATCTTTTCAAAAGAAAGAGGTAAGCATGCCAAACATTTAGATTCTACCTTTCAAAGGTGTAGGAGGTATGGTATTTCACTTAACCCTAAAAATTCCATTGTCATGGTCCAAAAACGAAGAATTTTAGGGCATGTAGTGTCTAAATATGGTATGACTATAGATATTTTTAGAATAAAGGTAATCCAAGAAATTCCCTTACCCACATCTAATAAAGGGATCAAATCCTTTATAGTACAAATCCAATTTATACCCAAGTTCATAATCAATTTTTCACAATTGGTTAGGCTAATCATTAACACTAAAAAAGGGTGCAACCCTAGTGTGGACTGAGGATAGATGGCCTTTCAATTTATAAAATATGTCATTACCAAATATCCAATCCTCATAAATTCTAATTTCTCCAAATAGTTTAGGCTTTATTTATTCAAAATGGACAAAAATATTACCATAATTCTGATCTAAAAAATGATAAGGATAAGAAGCATTTTATTGTTAGCAAAATAATGCTATGCTCACAAGGTAAACAATCTCCAAGATCATAAATAACATCAATAACATGCATATATCAAATGAACAATAATATCATATAAAGCTTTATTGAAAACTACTAAATAAAAAAATTAGTTAGAGATGTCGAATGAGGTAAGTCCTCCACTCCACTGCACCGGGGGCTCTTGAAGATAATTTTCACTCATGTGGTGGAGAAAGGCAACTATTATAGGGTGTCAAGCTTGGGATTGGACTATGATAGTCATTCAAATTTGGAGGAAATAATTGGAGCTACTATAGAGAAAGCTACAGATGAGTACCCCCATATCTCTAAGGATGAGGAGAAGAAAAAGAATGATGGCTCTTCGAAATACTCTTTGGTTGTGGACCTTGGTAAAAGAGTAAGAAGTCCTATACAAAATTAGAGAGGTATTTATATCAAGAAGGAAGCCTTCCCAAGACCTTTCTTCCTAGATGAGGTCAAGAATAAATTTAAGTCTAGACATTCAAAGCATTTGAAGAGGACTTAGAGGATGGGTAAGAAATTTGGACCTTACCTCCATATTATTTTTTATCACGATTTAGATTCTAGGGAGTCAAACCTTGTGCTTCAGGAGAGTGTCTACCCATAAAGAAGGTCCTCAATCATCTTAAGGAAATATGAGGATTGGCTCTAAGCATAAAATGGGTGAGACCTCTATGAAGAAAATGATTGAGGTCCACCCTCTAGATTTCCTCTTTATGGTAGATTTGAAAAGCAACTATGTCATTTTAAAGGACCTCAACAAATCAATATGAAGGACCTATAGAATGACGATGATCTTGGTGGAGGAAATGGTGACTCATCTGATAGATTTAAAGAAAAATATGGTGGAACTGAGTTCCAATGAGGATATGGAGTCTTGGAGAAGGTAGATGGAGGAATGCTAAATTGAGCTTCTTGTTATCTTCTGTTCTCCATGTTTTATTGCTCCTTTTATTCCTATTATTTTATGCTATATGGTGGACCTTGTATTGTCTTTTCAAAAAAACTCATTTCTTTGTTTATTTTTAGCCTAGGGCACTTTTTGGAAAGGGCGTGGTCTATTTGGGTGGATCATTTATGTTTCAATTTTAGACTTATTTTATAAAATCTGAAAGATTTACTGTAAAAGGTTTAGGGTCCCTTTCAAAACCTCTTCTCTATCCTTAATTAAAAAACTACTAAAGCAATGCATAAATGTAATGCTTCCTTAAGTTACATATTACATAGCTTTATCTTCAATATATACATTCATGCGACTCTTCATATTCACATGACTCTTGACCTTTAAAATTAACATAAACTCTTCATCTCCTTATATTTATGAGAGATTCAACTCTTCACATTTCACTCTCTCAAATATTATAAAAGATAAAATATCACATAACTTCCTACATCTAAACTAGATAACTCACATGACACATAACTCCATACTTATAATACCTACTATTGACACAAATATTAAACACATCCTAATATACATTATTTATAATGTACCAAATAATGTAATACCTCCAAAACTCCCCTATATTACATTATTTGGTATGAAGACCTTTTGCCTTCATGTTCTTTCTTATTCTTGATCTAAATTAGATGATGCATTCTAGCTTATTTTGATTTTTGTATTGATTTTTTTTCTTCTAGATCGATTGTTCAAGAAGGTCATACTCTTTTTCTGAACATATCTAGAATTGAAAAACATTCCTAAATAAATCCATTTAGAGCTATCCTTATCATATCTTTCATGCTTATTTATCCCTAATTCATATTCATATTTTCTTTGTACCAACACTATTTTTGAGATTGATTATTACCTCCATAAACTTCACAACAATGAAGATCCCAACATCTTTCTATCTTGTCTTCATGTCTACCATAATGTTCATATGTTTTACCTTATTGTTTGAGGCCTTTATTATTTTGCTTTACAATATTCTCTTTGTCACTATAATCGATATTACAATGTATTTTGTCACATATACTATCTATATACTATTTGTCTTCACGAACCATATTCAAATCCCTTGTGTCACATGCAATGTTTGTTCTTGGAACAAGTTCTCTTGTATTTGTTATGGGTCCTAAATCACAAGTATCACAACTTGCATCACAATTCTCTTTTTCCTTTTGATGAAGATCACTAGTGTCACAACATGCATCTATCATCATGGGTCTTAAATATATGGTATCACAACATATATTAGATGCCATAGGCCTTAAATAATTTGTGTCACAGATGACATATTTCATCATAGGCTTTTTCATCAAATTTTTAATTATTTCTTATCTTTTATTCATCTTCTAGAGAGAAATTTTTATATATATATATATATATATATATATATATATACATACTATATTTCCTATGATAATAGATAGTATGATAATAGAGCGATCATCAACTTCATTGATAGCACCATCGAAGTAATTTTTAAGTGTTAAAAAATATTCATCTTTAGCTTCTTTGAGAATTCTTTGTGAGTAAAATATCAATATTGGTGATGTAAAATACTCATCTTGATCATTTAAGAAATTTTTAACTCTTTGAAAATATGAATTTCAACTTGTTTCTATTTTTCATTTGTTTTTATAATTCATATTTTTGTATATCCATACTAATTTCTGATGTTTGATTGTTTGATTGTTTGTTTGCTTTCTTATTTTAATTGCCATGTTAGCAATATTAACGTTATAACTCCAAAAATATTTTCCTTTTTATCAATTTTCTTCAATATTTAAATTTTAAATAATTTTTTTCTTCAAATTTTCATTCTTTAATCAATTATCTTCTTATAACTCATTTCAATCATTTTTCTTCATTTTTTTAATTAGCTTTTAATCTTCTTATATCTCCTCATAATTAAATTCTTTTCACAAATTTTTAGTCTCTTCAATTTCAACTTTTCATTCAATTAATTCTTCATTTCTTGTTCAATTCAATCAATTTTTAATTTCTTTAATTTTTTATTCAATCACAGTCTTCCTTCATCAATCAAAATTGATTTCAAATTTCAAATTTCAAATCTTCTTATATCTCCCTTAAAATTTTATTTATTCTTCTCTTAATTTAGTTTCTTCAATTCTCTAATTAAATTTCACATTTTTTAATTAATTAATTCTCGTTTTCTCAAATATTTAATTTCTCCTTCTTATAACTCCCATTCATTTCATTTCCAATTTATTTTATTTAAATCACCTTCTTATATCTCTCAAAATCAATTCACTTTAATCAAATCAAATCTTCTTTAAACAAAAGCATATGCCCAACTTGATTAAATAATATAAAGGTCAAATATTACTTTTAATAGCTCTTTATCCTTTGCATTAGGGCATTACATATATGTAAATTATTTTGGCTTCTCCCTAAGCATTATATATATATATATATATATTTTAACATGGTGGAATCGGTAGCTACCACGAATTCAGGCAGGTTGTCCAGCTTTTATGACCGCCACAGTATTCTGCGCTGTCCACCCCGAAAGCTGCCACATAGATCTTCGTGCAGTCGCCCCTATAACTGCCATGTCACAATCATTTTAAACCTTTTACACCGCTAAAAGTGTCAGGAAAGGGACAAGCATCCAGTCCAACAAGGCCCGATATTTGAACCTTGGACCTCCGCCCCCCTTATGGGGTTTGGATGAATCAATTGGTCTTGATATTCACACAATGACACTGAGAGGGGGGGTGAATCAGTGTAACTATTAATATTAATATCTACAACATTTAAAAATGAAGCAAAGAGAACTTGAAAACCAGAAAAGCAAATTGAACAATAGAGCACACCACAACACTCAATATACCGAGGTTCACCAATTTGGCTACTCCTCAAAAATGACAGCTTGGACTCCAATCCAAATCCAAGCTTTGCAAAATACCAATTTTACAAACACTTTACCAAAGATCTACTGGAAGGAGCACCAACCCCTTAGTTTTCTGCTGCAACAGATAGGAGCACCAACCCCTAGTACCAAGCACCAACTTGGACTGCAATTCTGAGCAATTTAAAATGACATAAACATGTCTTCACTTATTACACGATCCTGACTGGTCTGCAATTAAACAAACTTGCACACTCTCACGGCTCGCTAATTTCTCTCTTGGCTCTCTTCTAACCCTCTTTCACAATAGCAATTTCCCTCTAACAGAAGCAACCCTATTCTCTGCACGACTGTCCTTTTATAACCCCTTTTTCTCATCGAGACTTTTCGTCTTCTATAACTTTTCAATCCTGCATGCAGTCGAATGACATTCTCGAGCTGTTCAAATTCTTTTCTCCTCTTCATAAGCGACTGTTCGAATCCTTGCAAATACGGCTGTTCGAATGCTGCAAATACGTCTTTTTGAAAGCTTTTTCGATCCTTCATATTTGGCTGTTCGAATTCTACAAATACGGCTTTTCGAATGCTGCAAATACGTCTTTTTGAAAGCTTTTCCGATCCTTCATATTTGATTCTTCGAATGCTTTTCAATCGTGCATATACAGCTGTTCTAGTGCATGTCTAACACCTGTCAATGTGTAACTGCAGATCTGACATCAGTTACTTTTTACGTAACTGGCTGCATGATTTTCCTGTATGCTTTTTTCGACACGTGTCATCTTGCATGCTCCTTCAGCTTTTACCCGCCCAACTATTACCTGTCGCGAAATCGTGACATTTCTGCCCAGTTGACTTTTTCTGGGTTGTTGACCGTGAAATACTAACTTGTCGCGATATCGCGACACATTTTGTAGCCGTACGCCTTCATGCCCTTGCTGTCACGAAATCGTGACCATTTTGGCTTTTGAAAGCTTTTCCTCTGTTCATGTCGCGAAATCGCGACACTTCAAACTTTTGTGAATCACAGTCATCCTTAATGTTGTCGCGAAATCACGACGCTTCCGCTTCCGATGCTTCTCTTGCAACTTGTCACGAAATCGTGACACTTTCAGCTTTTGCTGACGTCATCCTCAATGTTGTCGCGAAATCGCGACGCTTCCGGCTTCCTGAGGTCTCTTTTGCAACTTGTCACGATATCGCGACACTTTCAGCTTTTGCTGACGTCATCCTCATCTTTGTCGCGAAATCCTGACGCTTCGCTTCCAGCAAGCTTTTCTTTCACCCTATCGTGAAATCGTGACACTTTCAATTTTGCTGACGTCATCCTCACTTTGTACTGAAATCGTGACGTTTCTGCTTTCGTACAATCCTTGCTTCATGCAGTAGCTAAATTGGAACATGTCACGAAATCACGACGTTCTTCGCTTCCGTACAACTCTTGCTCCATGCACTAGCGAAAACAAGACATGTAGCGAAATCGCTACAACTTTGTTGCCTTGCATTTTGACTTGTAGCGAAATCGCTACACCTTTGTTTCCATACATTTTGTCATGCAACAAATCGCTACACCTTTGTTTCCATGCATTTTGTCATGCAGAAAAATCGCTACACCTTTTTCACCTTGTTGCTTCCACTCCGATCCCGTCGCGAAATCGCGACACTTTTCATTGCCTGCGCCTTTACCCAACACATGTCACGAAATCGTGACAATTTTGCTTGCACCTTCTCTCTCCTCGACCATGTCGCGAAATCGTGACAATTTGGCATGCATTTTCCTCTCTCCCATGTCGCGAAATCGCTACAATTTGGCATGCATTTTCTCTCTCCCATGTCGCGAAATCGCTACAATTTGGCATGCATTTTCTCTCTCTCCATGTCCAAACCAACATTCCAAATCGCGACATTTTTCTTTCTCCTTCGGACCTCTCAACCTCGTCGCGATATCGCGATATCGCTTTTCTTACTTGTCTTTTTCTCGCAAATTTCTGAATCTGGGTCACTTCGTTTTCCCGCAAATTCACCGTACTTGATCTCGACCGACTTCATAATTCTTGTCCATTGCTTCAACCGCATCAATTTCTGTCCGTGTTGACAACAATGACAATACTTTTGCTGCACCTTGTTCAACAATCTCCCCTTTGGAATTGTTGGAAACACTCATGCACTCTCCCGTAATTCTTCTCCCCTTTGACAATAATACCAAAGGGTTGTTGCAGACTCCCCCTGAGTCTATGCACACCACTCACAGACAAATGTTGTTATAGTTAGCAAAAATCATGAATATAAGCAAAACTATAAGTATAGGCATAAATGCACCCCCTGAGAATGTGATCCCAAATGATAGTCAGTTCTTGGGAATTGTGACCACTCCCAACTTATTTCGAAGGTATTCAAAAACATCCTTGGGCAATGGTTTTGTGAATATATCAGCTACTTGCTCCGTAGTTGGAACAAAATCCAATTTGACCTCTCCTTCTCCAACTTTATCCTTCAAGAAATGATACCGAATTGCAATATGTTTGGTTCTTGAATGCATAATTGGATTCTTGGATATGTTGATAGCACTAGTGTTATCACATTTAATTGAAATTGGCTCTTTGAAATGAATACCAAGATCTTTCAACGTTTGTCTCATCCATAATATCTCGTGTACAGCATGTTGTTGCTCGCAATGTATTCTCGCCTCTGCAGTGGATAGAGAGACTCGATTCTTGTTTCTTGTCGTGCCATGCTACCACTCGTCTCCAAGATAAAATGCTCCTCCACCGGTACTCTTTCCGTCATCAATACATCCCGCCCAATCTGCATCAGAATATGCAATCAAAGTGAAATATTTACCTTTTGGGTACCACAACCCATAATCCATAGTACCCTTGAGGTACCCGAAGATCCTCTTTACAGTCGCCACATGAGTTTCTTTGGGACTAGCCCGAAATCTTGCAACCATGCATACCGCTTGTAATATATCCGGTCTAGTGGTCGTTAAATACAAGCAGGCTTCCAATCATTGACCTCGTACATAGTTTGATCTACATCTCGGAGATTTATCATCCTTGCTCAACTTGCAACCTCGTTGTCATGGGAGTGCTAACAGTGTTTACTATCTTCCATTGTGAACTTTTTCAAGCATTTCTTTTACATATTTAACTTGAGAAATAAAAATGCCCTTTTCATTTTGATTGACCCGCAGACCCTAGGAAATAAGAAAGTTCACCAATCATAGACATCTCAAATTCTTTCTTCATTTTAGTTGATATGTCTTTGCAATATTCATCCATGCCGCTGCCAAATATTATATCATCTACATAAACAACAAGAACAATAAGATGCCCCTTCTCTCGTTTTGACATATAAATTGTTGTCCACCAAACCTTTCTTGAACCCTTATTTAATAAGATAGTTATCCAACCTTGCATACCATGCTCTGGGTGCTTGTTTCAAACCATATAATGCTTTCTTTAACCTCGCAAACAAATTCTGGATTGTCACCAAGTTGGAAGCCATCTGGCTGTTCAATGTAAACCTCTTCTTCCAGTTTTCCATTCAGAAATGCTGATTTTACATCCATTTGATATACTTTGAAATTTTTATGGACTCGCTAAAGCCGTAAACATTCTCGATTGCCTCTAATCTGGCTACCGGTGCAAAGGTTTCCTCAAAATCAATGCCTTCAACCTGAGCATAGCCTTTACAGACCAATCTTGCCTTATTTTTGAAAAATCCATTTAGTGCCAATTATGTTTTTATTTGTCGGCCGTGGTACTAATTCCTATGTATTGTTTTTCTCAATCTGATCTAGTTCTTCATTAATTGCCTTCATCCAACTTTCATCTGTGCTTGCTTCAGCAACATTTTTAGGTTCAATGCTAGATAACAGAGAATAGTTCCGCACTCGCCGCTTCTTCTTGTCCGAATACCATCTGTGGGATCCCCAATAATCTGCTCACTGGGATGATTTTTCTGCCACTTGTCCTGTTTTAAATTTCCTGTTTTCTCCTTCTTCTCGAGTCGCTTTTACAACATCTGGATCAATTTTTTGATTCTCATCTGTTTCCTTTTCATCATCACCTTCAATGACTTCTTCATAAATAGGGTAGTTTTCTTGATAAGTAATTTCTTGTTCTCTACCTTCATCAACTTTCACATCAAGACTCTCAACAATTTTCTTTAGCCTCTTGTTGTAACATGTGTAGGCTTTGCTTTTTGTTGAGTAACCAAGAAAGATACCTTCATCAGCTCTATCTTCAAATTTATCGAGATTATCTTCAGTCCGTTTGATGTAGCACTTGCTGCCAAATACTTTGAAATGTCTTGCTGTTGCCTTTCTGCCGAACCACAACTCATAAGGTGTTTTGCTTTCATGTGGTCTTAGCATGCACCTGTTTTGAATGTAAACTGCAATATGTACTGCCTCTTTCCAAAATCGTCGCCTATTTTGTTCTCACCAACATTGTCCGTGCCATTTCCTGCACTGTCCTATTCTTCCTTTCTACAACACCATTTTGCTGAGGTGTCCTAGCTGCTGAAAACTGTCTTCTTATCCCATATTTTTGACAATATTCTGCAAATTCTTTTGAAATAAACTCTCCTCCTCTCGTCCGATCTTAAGCATTTAATCCTTTTTCCAGCTTTGATTTTCAACCTATTTTTTAAAAATCTTAAACATCTCAAAGGCATCCGATTTAAGCTTTAAAAAGAATATCCATGTCATCCTGGAGTAATCATCTATTAACAAGATAAAGTATTTGTCACCATTTATGCTTTGTGTTCTCATGGGTCCACACAAATCAGCATGAATTATCTCCAAAGGTTTGTCGGTGAAGTATTCCTTTGATTTAAAAGTGGATCCGGTTTGCTTCCCTTTTTGACATGAAGCATAGATGCTATTTACTGGTTTGCCAATGGTTGGTATATCTCTTACTGCCCTTTTTGAACTTATTTTTGCCAGATTGTCAAAACTAATATGACCGAGCCTCTTGTGCCACAACCAATTTTCATCTTCCTGTCCAATCAAGCATGTTCCTTCTACAGCTTTCGAGAGAGTATATAGATTACCGTAAGTCCTAGATCCAAGTAGCTATCAACTTCCCACCGTGTGCTTTTCTCACTTCACTACCTCGCTTCTTAAAAATGACTTCATGACCTCTCGTCACGTATTTGACTTACACTCAAGCAAGTTATGCTTCGGACCAATCACAAACAAGACTTCTTTTGATTTTATCTTTCCATCACCGATCTTGACTGATCCCTTTCCAACAATCTTTGCTCCATCATTATTTCCAAATTTCACATAACCACCTTCATAATTCTGTAAATTCTCAAATTTTTGCTTGTCACCCGTCATGTGACTCGGAGCATCCACTGTCAAGTATCCATGGTGCAGATTTGTCTTGTGCTTTAAAAGCAGTCTGAACAATCAAAGATTCCTTTTCTTTCCATTCTGGTTTGATGACAGATTTGGCTACTTGTTTTGCCTTTGTCCTTTCATTAGCATGTGCCTATTTTTCAAGAAATTTCTTGTTTTGTTTCAACCCACTTGGTTGAGATTTTCTACTCTGATAATTATTTGATGCAAAAGTGCTTCTACAGTTTTCTAGCAATATGTCCAAAATTATGACAATTATAACATTCAACCGCATAATTCATTAAAGGAGAAAAAGCATTTCTGCTCGGTGAAATTCCTTTGAGATACATTATGCCTCGCAATCTGAAATCTTATGGCCATAAGCATTGCATTTAAAACAATAACCAGAAAAGGAATGATTAAACCCGGTCTTTGCCAGTTTGAAGTAGGAGCCATGAATCTTCTCCTTCTTGGATGTGTGACTTTTGTGAATCCATCTTTGTCAAGTACTCTTCTTGAATCTGGCATTATTGCTTTCTTTGGCATGATTTGTTTTTTCTAGGTCAACCCTGATCTTTTCTTCTTTCTTTATGGGTTCTACATTCAAGGCCTTTGAACCATTTGATGATTCTCCTTCATCGAAGCCTAAACCAAATTTGATGCCGAAAGGCCTTTGGTTATTTAACATTTTATCCAGCTTTACAGTACTTTCTTCAAACTTATGAAAATAGCTCAATTTTCTATTCATCTCCTCTAGCTGCATTCTTAACTTAACAATGTCTTCCTCTAGCTTGCTGCATTCAACTGTCTTTACAGTTAATTGTTCATCAAGAACTTCGGACATTTTCTTGAATTCCTCCTGTCTCGTATTTTTAAACCGTTTATTATGTCGATGGCATCCTCTAGTTTTCTTGAAAACTTTTTGTTCTTTTTCCTTTCTACACTCAACTCTTCAAGTGCAGCAACCAATTCTCCTTCCGTATAAACTTCAGCCTCATCTTTAAAGCTTTCATCACCTTCCCCGATTTTCTTCTCGTTCTTTCCTCTTCAAGTGCCATGAACAGAGCTTCCCCTATTTCTTCTTCGGAATCTTCACTCGAGCTTTCTTCGAAGAGCCGACATTCTTGGATATGAAGCTTTTCTTCTTGAAGTTGTTCTTTCTAAAATTTTGTTTCTTCTTCCAATCACCTTTTTCTTGGAGTGACCCTTCACCATTTTTGGTTTTATCATGCATTGGGCATTTGGCCGCAAAATGACCGACTCCTCCACAATTGAAGCACTTGAATGGTAGCTTTCCTCTATATTTTCCTTTTCCCTTTGTGAGTTTTCGAACAAAATTTGCTTCTCGTTTCATCCAGTTGTCTCTTCATCCTCGTATTCATGTTCCGTTTTTATATTCTTATGTGCTTTAAAAGCAGCTTCTCCGTCTATAGGCTTAGTTTGTCCTATTCTCATTTCATATGCAGTCAAGGAACCATGCAGCTCATCCATGCTAAAATTGTTTAGATCTTTTGCCTCTTCTATTGCAGAAACTTTGGAGTTAAATCTTTTGTGAAGGGTTCTGAGAACCTTTTTTACAACAACTGCATCATCCATTTCTTCACCGAGTCCTCTGATTGCATTGATGATTCCATTTACTCTCAAAGATATAGGCCTCTATGTTCTCATCTTCCTTCATTTGTAATGCTTCGAACCGAGCTCGATGAGTTTGCAGCTTGGCTTCCTTGATCTTGCTTGTCTCCTTCATGGATGCTCTTCGCTTTATCCCACATGTCTTTTGCCGATTTGCAGCTCATGACTCTTATCAATTCACCGTCTACAAGTCCACACATTATGGCATTCTTAGCTTTGGAGTTGTTTTCAAATTTTTTCTTCTCAAGCAAGATTCCGTTGGAGGAGTAGTGGGTGCCGTGTATCCACTATCTACGTAATCCCAAATGTCATATCCCAATGCACTCGGATATGTTTGCATCCCGAGTTTCTAAAAAGTGTAATTAGTTCCATCAAACAAGGGAGCTTTGTTGGATGAGAATCCTTCACCGCCTGCCATTGTTTCTTCCAAGATCACCTTAGCTGATTAAACTTGTTCAAGGAACCTTGCTCTGATACCAATTGATATTCACACAATGACACTGAGAGGGGGGGGTGAATCAGTGTAACTATTAATATTAATATCTACAGCATTTAAAAATGAAGCAAAGAGAACTTGAAAACCAGAAAAGCAAATTGAACAATAGAGCACACCACAACACTCAATATACCGAGGTTCACCAATTTGGCTACTCCTCAAAAAATGACTCGCTTGGACTCCAATCCAAATCCAGCTCTTTGCAAAATACCAATTTTACAAACACTTTACCAAAGATCTACCTGGAAGGAGCACCAACCCCTTAGTTTTCTACTCGCAACGGATAGGAGCACCAACCCCTAGTACCAAGCACCAACTTGGACTGCAATTCGAGCAATTTAAAATGACATAAACATGTCTTCACTTATTACACGATCCCGACCGGTCCGTAATTAAACAAACTCGCACACTCTCACGGCTCGCTAATTTCTCTCTTGGCTCTCTTCTAACCCTCTTTTCACAGCAATTTCCCTCTAACAGATAGCAACCCTATTCTCTCGCATCGACTGTCCTTTTATAACCCCTTTTTCTCATCGAGACTTTTCGTCTTCTATAACTTTTCAATCCTGCATGCAGTCGAATGACATTCTCGAGTTGTTCGAATTCTTTTCTCCTCTTCATAAGCGGTTGTTCGAATCCTTGCAAATACGGCTGTTCGAATGCTGCAAATACGTCTTTTTGAAAGCTTTTTCGATCCTTCATATTTGGTTGTTCGAATTCTGCAAATACGGCTTTTCGAATGCTGCAAATACGTCTTTTTGAAAGCTTTTTCGATCCTTCATATTTGATTCTTCGAATGCTTTTCAATCGTGCATATACAGCTGTTCTAGTGCATGTCTAACACCTGTCAATGTGTAACTGTAGATCTGACATCAGTTAATTTTTACGTAATCGGTCGCATGATTTTCCTCGTATGCTTTTTTCGACACGTGTCATCTTGCATGCTCCTTCGGCTTTTACCCGCCCAATCGTTACCTCGTCGCGAAATCGTGACATTTCTCGCCTGAGTTGACTTTTTCTCGGGTTGTTGACCGTGAAATACTAACTTGTCGCGATATCGCGACACTTTTTGTAGCCGTACGCCTTCATGCCCTTGCTGTCGCGAAATCGCGACCATTTTGGCTTTTGAAAGCTTTTCCTCTTGCTCATGTCACATGCAAATCGTCGCGACACTTCAAACCTTTTGCTGACATCATCCTTAATGTTGTCGCGAAATCGCGACGCTTCCAGCTTCCTGATGCTTCTCTTGCAACTTGTCGCGAAATCGTGACACTTTCAGCTTTTGCTGACGTCATCCTCAATGTTGTCACGAAATCGTGACGCTTCCGGCTTCCTGAGGTCTCTTTTGCAACTTGTCACGATATCGTGACACTTTCAGCTTTTGCTGATGTCATCCTCATCTTTGTCGCGAAATCGTGACGCTTCTAGCTTCCAACGACTTTTCTTTCACCCTGTCGTGAAATCGTGACACTTTCAATTTTGCTGACGTCATCCTCAGCTTTGTCGTGAAATCGTGACGTTTCTGGCTTCCGTACAATCCTTGCTTCATGCAGTAGCGAAATTGGAACATGTCGCGAAATCGTGACGTTCTTCGCTTTCGTACAACTCTTGCTCCATGCACTAGCGAAACAAGACATGTAGCGAAATCGCTACAACTTTGTTGCCTTGCATTTTGACTTGTAGCGAAATCGCTACACCTTTGTTTCCATACATTTTGTCATGCAACGAAATCGCTACACCTTTGTTTCCATGCATTTTGTCATGCAACGAAATCGCTACACCTTTTTCACCTTGTTGCTTCCACTCCGATCCTGTCACGAAATCGTGACACTTTTCATTGCCTACGCCTTTACCCGACACATGTCACGAAATCGCGACAATTTTGCTTGCACCTTCCTCTCGGCCATGTCGCGAAATCGCGACATTTTTCTTTCTGCCTTCGGACCTCTCAACCTATCGCGATAGAAAACATGTCGCGATATCGCGATAGTTTTCTTACTTGTCTTTTTCTGCAAATTTCTGAATCTGGGTCACTTCTGTTTTCTTGCAAATTCACTGTACTTGATCTGACTGACTTCAGAATTCTTGTCCATTACTTCAACTGCATCAATTTCTGTCTGTGTTGACAACAATGACAATACTTTTGCTGCACCTTGTTCAACAGTCTGCACATCAGACCTCTCCCTAAGCATTATTGTAATATTAACCAATTACATTTCATCTGATGCATGTCTTTCCAGTTATATCTCAACTGCCTCTTATTAGGTACTCATGCAATCGTTTATCCTTTCACATTCCATTTTGGACACTCATAGATGGCTCTT
The DNA here is from genome assembly GCA_028583015.1 of Wollemia nobilis. Classification (NCBI taxonomy): domain Eukaryota; kingdom Viridiplantae; phylum Streptophyta; class Pinopsida; order Araucariales; family Araucariaceae; genus Wollemia; species Wollemia nobilis. The sequence continues at coordinate 21,188 of JAQPPZ010004207.1, forward strand.
CATATTCTATGATCTTAGGGATGCTTGCATAATAGACAACATAAATTATTCCTCTATTCTATGCAAATTTTCTCTCCAACCTTTCATGCTAGTCATATCTATATTGTAATACATCTTCCTAAAAAATTTAGTCTCTTGTTGCTCGTCCAATGATTTTTCCTACAACACTCTCATATAGGTTCTAGCTATCTCCAGACTTGCAATAATATGTTCTCTACAATCTTCTCTACCTTTAATCATTCTTCCTCCTCCAAGATTGTTCACCATCATGAAACTTCTTTAGAGGCACCTGTTGTCACTTCCAAATTTACATACATATCCTTCAATGTTGCTTCATTCTAATTATTCTTTACCTTCTAACATTATTCTTCTCCTCCTCCAATATTTTTCTATTCTCCTTTCTATTTCCTTGTTGTTCTCCTTCTTTCCTAGACATCTAACATAGCTCTCACCAAGGAGGTTCTGATACCATTATTAGAAAAATAATGCTATGCTCATAGGTTAAGAAATTTATAGGATATAAATAACATAAATAAAATTCATATATCAAATGAAAAATAATCTCACATAAATCTCACAGATAGCTTTATCAAAAGCTACTAAAGCAATGCATAATTGCAATGCTTTCTCGAGTTACATATTACAAAGCTTTGTATTTAATATATACGTTCATGAGAATATTTATATGCACATGACTCTTGACATTTGAACTTACATAAACTCTTCATCTCCTCATATTCATAGGAGATCCAAATATTTACATTTCACTCTGTCAAATATTACGTAAAGACAAAATCTCACATAACTCTCTACTTCTAAACTACATAACTCACATGACACATAACTCCATACTTATAACACATACTCACACTTTAATGATATGACACCTACTATTGACACAAATATTTTAAAGTGAGTTTACACAAGTTTTTATGAGGGATCCTGGTCCCCTCATACTAATTGGGATTTGAACATTGGACCTCTCAAAGAGAGGCCAAAGCCCTTATCATTGCAATAATATCACAACTTCTATTGACATAAACATTAAACACACCATAATATAAATTATTTACAAGGTACCAAATAATGTAATACCTTCAACATCAATTTATTTCATCATCTATGTCCTCCATAACTATAAAGAAAATAAATTTTTATTATCAAAAATAGGTATTTTACATCATGAAATTACTTAGGAAATTTATGTACCTATCCTAAAGCAAAACTACCATCTTCATAGCCCATCCTAATGTTCGATCCACTATGCTACATGGTGAACTATGGGAAAATGGATTGGGATGGACAAATAAGATCTATGAATTTGACATAGAAATAAAGATCACTAATATTATTAGGGGTAGAGTTCTATGTGAAAACCTTGTAATATCAGTGTAATATCAACACCAAGGGATTAGGTAGCATTGGTGTATGATATAGAGCTAGACTATCATCCAGGTAGGATGAGAGACATCAAAAGGTACAAATATTAACACTTAAGGAAATGTATTAATTCAACTAGATAGTAATGCATTATGCATGACAACATAATGTACTTTTTAAAAAGGGATATGATGGAGTTTTGCTAAAATGTATTGAAGAAAATATAAATTACCTAATCAAAGAATATCATAAAGAAATAATATATTATTTTACAAAGACCACAACATAAAATACCTTGAAAGTGGGATATTATTGGCCTACCATTTCCTATAAATTATTCCAATTGGTCATAATTTGCAAGGTCCATTGTATGTTCATGGGAAGGAGGAGAAAATTGATAATGTGATTGAAGCCTATTATCATCATTGAACCCTTACAATAGTGGGGCATAAATTTCATTGGTAAAATCAACACCTTATTCATTGTAGGACATGGATATATTTTGACTACAATCGACTATTTCATGAAATGGGTTGAATTAATTACAATAAAATTAACAAACTAGGAACTAGTAATCCAAAATTTAGAGGATATTATCAATATATTTGGGGATCCATCCATGATTATCACTAATAATACCACTAGCTTCATAATAGTATTCAAGGTGATGAATATTTCCCTAGACTATGGATCTATTATAAAAAAAAAAATCAATTACTATCCATAGGGCAATGACCTAGTAGAATCCACCAATAAAAAACATCATGAGGATTGTATAGAATATTACAACCAAATCATTTAGGGATTGACATACCATGTTGAGGAAAGAACAATAGGAAAACCAGGTGACAATTAAAGTCTCTATAGGATCATCACCTTACAAGCTAGTTTTTAGAATGAAGGTTGCATTGCTAATCAATATCGAACTTCCTTCTCATCAAATATCCCAACAATTAGAGCTCAAAGATACCAACATTAAGCTAATGTATGTGCAACGAAATGGCCTACTAGACCTAGAAGAAGAAATAAAAAATACATTCAAAAGAATGGTTCGACATCAAATGGTGGTTAAATAATGGTTTGAAAAAAGGGCCATGAAAATGTGATACAAGGAAGGTGACTTGGTGTTTATATGGGATGAAGATAGGGTTAAACTATGGAGTGACCAAAAATTTGATTCCCTCTAAATAGGACCATACCAATTTTTTTGAAGTGAAAGTCCAAATGTCTACAAGCTTGTAATAATGGATGAGAAGTCATTGCCAATTTTAGTAAATGAGAAGCATACGTGTCTCATCTAAATAAGTGTCCAAATCAAAAATAAAAATAAATGTAAGTATATACATAGCCCAATTTATACTTTTTTGACTATTATTCTCATTCCCCATTCTTCTGCTTTCCATTTTTTTTTTTTGACTTCCTTTTTCTCTCTTTAAAAAAATATTAAAGTCAAGGTAAAGGTAATGATTAATTCCCATGGTTGAGCAAATTATTTAATGCAATGAGTGAATCACTTGCTATAGCCCTCCCATCCAAAGCAAAATTACTACGAGGGCAACTTGGTCCATTTCTAGGACAACCACTCACTCGATACATTTATGACTAGCATGGGCAATTTGGAGGCTATAAAACTCCCTTATCTTCATATGCCTTAATTTTAAAAACACATAATGGGTAACCAAGCAAGCATCATTTTATTCACCAAGTTGAATCCTTCCTTATAGTAAAATAGTAATATGATTTGCTTTAGTTGACAAATTTGAGTCCATGTCACTCTTAAGAAGTGAAGTGCACACACAAGCACCATTAGAGCTAAGGTTAGATGAGCCCTTAACTAAACTTTTCTCTACCTAGCATCACTTCCTATAGTCGGTGGGGTTGAACCTCATAATTAATTCCTGGTTAAGCCAACCAATTTTAAAAACACCTTTATTAGTTATGTAAAGCATTGAGCATTGCATAAGCCTTGTTAAATAGAAGGATAGCAGGAGGGATAGTATTTCAGCTTCTCCATAAGTAAGTTTAGCCTAGGTTTATTTGTTTTACTAAGATAGGTCTATCTTGAATTTTTTTGATCTTCTCTTGTTTTTTTCCTGTACATATTTCGAGCTCTTTGTAAAGGGTTGGGACCCTTCAAGCCATTTTTATCAATACAAAAAAATAATTAAAATCTCCTTGTTATACTCCATGAAAATCTTAGCATTCACCATAATTAAATATAAAACAATATACAAGTGAGATAAAAAGAGCATGTATACAAACTAAAATAAAGAGATAATCAATATAACAATGAGTAGGTATCAGTAGGCACCCTTACAATCATATATTAAAAACATATGCAATAGATTAGTCATTGGGGGTATTTATAGTGATGCCTAATTCCCAATTTATTCCTAATCACAAGTCAACATAACCTAGCTTAAAGGTTATATTACAACATATTACATATACTAAAATCTTAACTAAGATTAACCATACAAGTGGTGTAGCCAATGTTACTAAGGGTGAACACCTATTTTTTCCCATAGGATTACATATAAGATGCTAGTAGGATTACATAGAATATGTCCATAGGATTACATAGAAGAAATATAGACACTTCAACACTATTATCTTTGGCCAATAAGGTCAGATTATTGATATTCCAACATCAGGGAGGATGAATCATAAAGGTCTCTTTCCAAGTGTCTTTTTTAACATAAGGGGGTATGTTATAATAAGTTTTTATCTTCACTTGACGCCATGATTGATCTTGTATTATGATCACTATATATTCCCCTATGACTTAATTATATTATTTTATTATATTTATTGGTTGATTCTTTAACCTTGACCTTAGGTAACTTGTAAATTATGGTGGTATTTATACCCTCATGTTTTCCAACCTCTTAGTCATTAGTTAGAGATGATTTTTTATTTCTTAGTGATATTATTGGTGTCTAAGATCACCTTTCATATATATGTTCTTCTTTATATGATTTAATTTTGCTTTATTGAGTTATGTATTGATTTTTTCATTCCTCAATATAATTAATTTAAAAAATATATGTAGCTATATTATTAATTTTTATCTCTATAACCTACCACATATAAAAAAAAATCTTGCTACAATATTAATTTTTAATCTCTATAACATGATTTTATGAAAACTAATAAATTTTATTTATCTTAGCTTGATCTTTAATGCTCCCTCCCTTGGGCATGATATGCTTCAAATAATGAAACAAAGGATTATAATAAGAACACTTGGATACCATATCATACAACTTGCTCTTTAAATTTCACTAGGATGATTGATTCTCCCAACTTGTCTCTATTTTTGTTTCCTTTACTTTCTTTTGTTGTAATGTGTTTATCTTCTAGCTCTTATTGTACTTCAATTTTTTGGCTTGGTTATTCCATATTGATCAAGATGATCTGCTCCATCTAGGCTCTTACTGTGTTGTTTTAGTTTCTATTCTTATTCAGGGGTTCCCCCTGCTTGCTTATGTTTCTTGGTAACCCCTAAGTGGGTGGCCTGTTGGGACCCTCTCCTTATGGATTTCTTCTTTTATCAAATTGTTTGAGGACCCTTTTAAAACCCCTTCTTCCAATCAAATAATTAAAAAAAAATCACTAGGAATCAAACAAATGTGATGCATACATCCTCTACCTTAGTTTTGAAAGATACAAGAAGATCTTATCTAATAAATAAGGATGAAGTAATATAAGTAGACCTTATACATGATACTCATAACTTGTTCATGTATATTTATTTTTATCACTATTCAATCCAAAGGAGATAATAATGAATTCAAGTTTCCATATCTTCTCCAATAATGTAATTAAGAAATATCATATTTTTAATCCTTAGTGGAGGTCAATATTTTAATATATAATCTCCCTTAAGGTTGATAGTTTTAGGTAAAATATATTTTTTTAATAAGTTATATGGGATAAAAATAGGTTTCACTTGTAGTTTTAAATGACCTTGTTACCATGGTATTTTAATAAACTAAATAGTGGTATTTTATAATAATGCTATGATAATTATGCATATATTGTCTAGAAAGACTTGAACCAGGCTCTTCATCTTGAATGTTCATATTTTTAACCACTTAAGCTCCTGTCATTTGGTAGGTAAAGGATATTTGTTAAATCAGTTATATGAGATTGAAATAGACTTCATATTAGATCATGATCATACTTGTATTAGAATAACATTATTTTTTATAATTATATATGTATCACTTGATACTATTTGAACTTAGTTATTCTCCTTAAAATTAAAGGTATTTAAATAAATGAACTCATATCATTTGATAAAATATTAAGGTTCACCCATAAGATTTGAACATTGGATTATTATACAAAATTTTATCCTTCCTACCATTTACCCTAAACCCCATGGGTAGGTAAAGGGTATTTACTCTTTATGATTTTATTATATAATTTTGGAAAAAAACTTGAATTTATTTGCTACAAAAGACTACCATTGGGGAAAGTGACCTATGGATTAGAGATATTTTCTAATGCTAAAAACTAGAGGTTCTTTACATATGTTACATGGATCATTTGTCTTAGCTAGGATAGATATTGTCGATGCATCTATGCCCTCTATATTAGCAAGGTATGATGATATTTTCATCCAATTTAGAAGACTAAACTAAGAAGACTCTAGCATGATATCGACAACTATGTTTATGGTTGCTTGTATAGTATAATATATTGGTAAAGGTTCAATTCATTTGCTTTTCATAGAGGTAATCAACATGGATTGGTCTTGACTCAAAAAAGGATATGGTAGCTATAAGCCTACATGCATACATACTCAAAATATCTTTAGATATATCATAGCAAAATTTTGTTTTAGGTATTCACATTATTACAAAAGATATGCCAAAAGTTCAATGGTCTCCTAATAGATGCATTCAATATTTATATGCATGTTATTTATGAGATATATTATAGAACCTATGTACAAGTCTACAATTAATTCATGATTGTGTTTGGTTTTCATAGAAGAAATAAAAGGGTAAAATGAATAGGAAAAAAAAAACAATATTGTAATGCATGCAATAAGATATAGGAGATAAAAATAAAGCAACCAAATATGACTATAAAAATTAAATTAAATTTAATCTATGTATCCAATGATCTCCTCCATAATTCTTTTGGTTTTTTGGGGGAGGATTAACCTATTGTTTAGATGGTTGTTCATCCCTCTAAGTTGTTAGATATTTCTCCAAAAATAAATCTAGTTAAGGGATCTTCGGGTCCCAAAAATCATAGCCAGAGGAAAGGCTCAATCGATGTTGGAGTTGAGAAGAAGATTGGACCTTTCAACAAATCCCTCAAGAAGAAAAATTCAGAATCAGATATTATAGACGGGTCCTAGGCAATCCTGAAAGTAGAGATGGGAAAATATGTGGGAGTTAAACAACTTAAAATAGAATCATTTTTATAGCAAGCCTTAATGGCTTCAGGAGGTAAGAAACAGGTCCCAAACACCCATAAATGAAATTCTTATCATGGTTTTGTAGATGTTGGAGTTTATCTATTCGGAGCTAGGGAGAGTTAGAGTTTATTAACTTTGGAGTATTTCCAGTTTTATTCAGATGTTGGGTCATTTTGTGGATCCAAAAGTTTTTTAGATTTTGTAGATGTTGGAGTTTATTTATTCTAAGCCAGGGAGGGTTGGATTTTCCTTCTCAGTTATTAAATTTGGAGTATTTCCAATTTTATTCAGATGTTGGGTTATTTTATGGATCCAATAGTTTTTTAGATTTTATAGATGTTGGATTTTATTTATTTTGAGCTAAGGAGGGTTGCAGTTTCCTTCTCAGTTATTAAATTTGGAGTATTTCTAGTTTTATTAATATGTTGGGTCATTTTGTGGATCCAAAAGATTTTTAGATTTTGCAGATGTTGGAGTTTATTTATTTTGAGCCGAGGAGGGTTGGAGTTTCCTTCTCAATTATTAACTTTGGAGTATTTCCAGTTTTATTCAAATGTTGGGTCATTTTGTGGATCCAAAAGTTTTTTAGATTTTGCAGATGTTGGAGTTTATTTATTCTGAGCTAGGGAGGGTTGGAGTTTCCTTCTCAGTTATTAACTTTGGAGTATTTCCAATTTTATTTAGATGTTGGGTCATTTTGTGGATCCAAAATATTTTTAGATTTTGTAGATGTTGGAGTTTATTTATTCTGAGTTGGGGAGGGTTGGAGTTTCCTTTTCAGTTATTAACTTTGGAGTATTTCCAATTTTATTCAAATGTTGGATCATTTTGTGGATCCAAAAGTTTTTTAGATTTTGTAGATGTTGGAGTTTATTTATTCTAAGCCAGGGAGGGTTGGAGTTTCCTTCTCAGTTATTAAATTTGGGGGAGGTCTCTATGGCTCTTCTCTTAGAATTGGTGGATTCAGTGGTATTTCAGTGCAGTATATGTGCTATTGGTTACTATTTCAAATTTTAAGGATGTGGTTTTTGGCAGTAAAAGTTCTAATGGCCTTGGGATGTATACCCAGTAGTTGGTGGAGCTCTCTTGGTGAGCTAGAATTTATTTTTAAATTTTTCTAAAGCTCACCAATGCTATTCTAATTTTATTTCTTTTATCAAGTTGTATCTAGTTCACTTGGTGATGGGTGACTAGTTGTAGTGATTTATAGTTGCTCTTGTCCCTGTATTGTTGGTCTTAAGCCAAGTTTTGCAGGGCTTCTATTGTAAAAGGTTTGGGAATCCTTTCAAAATCCCTTCTATATCTAATAAAAAAAATTAATCTATGTGATTAAAAAAATAAATATAAATAAGAAAAATTGACATGATGAAGTAACACATACAAAACTATTTTTGGAGATATATTCCATTGTTAAATAATAACTGACAATTACATAAAAAGCTAGCACAACTAGCCTTACCTTAAAACATAATAAGGGACAAATAACATAGCTATTTTTTAAAATAATAACTTTATTTATTACAACAATAGAATTATAGATGGACTAAATGTAATTTCTCTCTTCAACATTCACCCTATTCTATAGGTATTAGAATAGTAAAGTGATCTCTTTCAACACATCAAGTGTATTCAATCCATATAGTAAATATGCATATACTTTAGGATACTTCTCAAATAATCCTAATTAACTTAGTATGCATTGACCCCCTATTTTATCTTTTGTTTGAATGCCACATTATGCCCTACAATTTATTCCTTACATGTACACACAACTTTATTTATCTATTTTAATGTTCTTATGAATGTATTTTAATTATTTTTATCCAAATATCATTTTTAATTTTTCATAAAGGTGAATTTTTCTTTTAAAATATCATATACAATAAATATTCTATATTGTTCTTGAGGTATCCACACATAACCAACTACTTTTTGGATATCCATTATGGCATGAATCCTTATTAGCTCATCCTTAATATGACATGGCTATGAATCCTAAGGTCTATATTTCTAGTTGCAAGTATGTGTGTGTTAATATATCCAAATTAGTCAAGTGAATGGTGTAGACACCTAAAATACGTCATATTGAGGAGACTACCTACATGGACCCTTTTCATGCCATATGACCCACCTTGGGCACCCCCAGGGCCTAATAGTGGTTTTTACCACTCAAATAGGGAGGAATTTCTCTTTTTAGTCTGGGCCATCCTACCAAGATACAGTATCCAAAGGCCATCCTACCCAATATGGTCAATAGTCACGACCATCCCACCCTGGGATGGTCATAAATATAGAAAGTTTTGACTCCCGAGCTGAGGGAAAAACAGTTACACATGATAGAAAAGCACACAAAATCAGTTGCAACAAGATTCTAGAATGGGTAGTTACCTTTCTTGAATATAACTACTTGATTATTAGCTTCCTTTACAAGCTTGGATTCCCATTTGGAAATTCTATAAAAAGGCACCCAACCTTCATGAATGATATAGCAATTTTGAGATAATGAAGTGCTATCAAACTGTAGACTCAAAGAGCTCAAATCCACTAAGCAATGAAGTGTTGTTGAAATTCAACCATAAAGCTTCCAAGCATACCAATGGATCACCTCAAAGGTTGAAGATCGAATTCATATGGCCTCAGAGCAGAAGTTAGAAAAAGTTAAAAATAACATCTACAACAAACTTAGGATAAACCTATGAGTTATTATGTCTTTCCTTTCCTGATTTTAGTAAAGAAAATTAAAATTTTCATGTTTAAGTAGAGAAATTATAGAAGATATTTTAGTTTTAGTATAATCTATCTATGATCGTCCTTGGGTTATGAGACCTCTGTCTGTGGCCATCCTTATCCTAGATGACCCCTATTCCTGACCATCCTTGTGTCATATGGCCTCTAATGCAGATCATCCCTCACAAAGATGACCTCTATTTGATTGCTTTTGGTCTACCTGCTTGTTGTGTGCTTAAAGGCTTTTCATGTAGGGTTTTGTTTTTGATTGGTTTCTAAAATTAAAATGTTGATTTATTTAGAAATCTAAAATTTAAATGTCGTTTCTATGCATTAGTGAAAGAACATAGAATGTTTTATGATTTTTCTTTCTCTTGAATGAAATAAAAAGAACCCCATACACCATGTATCACATTAAACATTAACAAGTTGGGATTCATCCCCAACCTTTAATCGAGACCAATGACGGTGGGCTTCATCTCCATCCATTGGATCACACCATAGATACCCAGTTGGCCAAAGTGAGTGTCTTTTCTAGACTTCATCACTAGAAGGCCCCCTACTCTTGGGTGTGCCTAGAGTAGGAAGTATTAGTAGTGACCTTTTACCATGGGATAAAATAATCAGTGGAACGCAACTATCTTTTTTGTCTAAGACACACCCGAGTGTTGAAGTGAACTCCTTATTGGACTAGTAGTAGGACTTAGATAGCACGACCTTCTTTGGGGGTTTAATTTTGATTCCTTAGGTTACCTTGAGCCCAGGGTAATGCATAGTGGTGAATATTTGCAAATTGATAAAATATTTACATTTTTGAAAATGCAAATTGGTAATTTAGGGGACCCTGGACATCGGACCTTTCGCCTAAAAGTTTTAGGAAAAAATTATTTTAGGTGTCGGTTCACCATGCATTGATAATAGTATTACATTTTTTTTTTTAAATTCACTAGTAATCCTACTTAAATAGAGGACTTTTTTCACCATAAAATTTTAAAATTTCTAAATTATCCTTCCAAATTTGCTAAGTATACCACTATATATAATTAACATGCCAATGATACTTTTTCATTTAAAATATTCAAACTATTAAAAATTCGAGAATTCCATCGAACTTTGATCGTGTGCAAAAACTGGTTGATCCAAAATAAAGCTCTACTCAGACCCAAACCAAACCCTGTTCTACACCAGATCGATATTCAGATCCTATTCTATACCATATTGATATTCAGATCCTATTATGCACCAGATCGGATCCTGTTCTGCACAAGATCAATTTTTGGAACCCATTCTACACCAGGCCAATTTTTAGACCTCATTCTGCACCAGGCCAATTTTTAGATCTCGTTCTACACCAGGCCAATTTTTAGACCTCATTCTGCACTAGGTCAACTTTCAGATTCTGTTCTACACTAGGTCGACTTTCAGATTATGTTCTCCACCAGGTCGAATTTCAGATTCTGTTCTACACCATACCAATTTTTTAGACCCTATTTAGCACCATGCCAATTTTCAAACCCTATTCTACACCAGGTTGATTTCTAGACCCTATTCTACACTAGGTCAAATTTTAGACCCTTTTCTACACTAGGCCGATTTCTAGACCTTGTTCTACACCAGGTCAATTTTTAGACCTTGTTTTACTTTTTGAACAGACTACCAGACCATGTTCTACATTGGACCGCTATTCGAATTGTATTCTACATCCTGATCGATATCCAAAACTTGTTCTGCACAAAAATAGACTTTTGAAACTTTTTCTATGCTAGGCCAATATTCAAAATATATTATGCTTTTGACTGGACTATCAGACCCTATTCTACACTAGACCGATATCCGAATCTTGTTTTACATCTTGATTGATATTCAAATCTTGTTCTGCACTAGAATATACTATCGAACCACATTCTACACTAGGTTCTCTATTTCTCTTAAGACATTTTGAATATAAGTTGAAGTAGTTGTAGTAATAAGATCTATTTTTCTATAATCTAATTATGGTTTTTTTTTGCTATTTTTCTATCACTTATTGAAAATAGGTCAATGCTCTGTTTCATATTTTTTTTCTCTATTTTGCCTTGTTTTGCATGTTATCCCTTATTTTCCCTCTTTCTATTAAAACTCTTGGATTCTCTGTTTTTATTTAGATCTAATTTTCTGTTATAAGATTATAAATAGAAAAATGCTTTGGTTCTCCAATGATATTGTGATGCTTTATTTCTCTGAAGACATTGTGGTTCTCTATTTCTAGTCCATTTTGTACTATAATATAATATTTTCCCATATATGTATCTCTAATTATTTTTGCATACACAACTTTTTTTCTTAATTTAATTTGAATTTTTTTATTGATTAGTTTTGTGCTCTTATTAGTTACAAGTGCTATCACCAGAAGATGCAGTAGTGGCATACACTAATAAAATCACAAGAAAGAACGATAGTAAATATGTATGTAACTTCTACCAACTTACCATCTATTTATTCTAGTTACAGTATTATCTTGAGGCCTAACAAAAGTAACATCTCTTCAACATTTTATTACTTTTCTAATATGGAAAAAATTTTCTATACAAGTAAAATGTTACCTACAGGCGATGGAAAGAAGGGGGTTAAATATTCTGCTGAAAAGAGTATCTTCAAATATTTTAGCCATACATAAAAATACAATGAGTCATCGACATCTGTGAAAATTTAATGTACAAATAATTTTTGACTTCTAAACAATTAGTTGTAAATTCTGTAATTATTTTAAATATTTTTTTCTTCCTCAAACAGTTATTTCTTAGTATGTGTATGAAAATATGGATTTTTTTTTTGTCTCTAAGTTTGTTTTGTTGAATCTAAAAATATAAAGAATATTATTGTATGCTATTATGCAGAATACCCTGTTGACCCTGATATACCTCCACGTGAAGATATTCCTCACCATAATATGTCTTCCAATGAAAATTCTCTTAACAATAACATCCAACAAACACTTGAATATATTCCTCAAAATGACATGTCAGTTGAAAATGAAACCGATAAATAAAATACACTACAAAATTCTTATGAATATTCAAGCAAAAATTCTAAAAAGAGAAAGGCATAATCTAAATGGACTATTGGAAGGACATTTAAGAATAAACGGGAAAAATGTTTTTCTTAGATTGAGTTGGTCCTTACTAAGGACAACCAAGTTGATAAAAAAGAATGTAGATGCAAAATTTGTAGTTGGAAACTAGGTAAGGATCACATGCTGCAAAATAAGAAATACACAATAGAAAAACATGCTAGCAAAGCTTATGTAAAATTTATAGGAAGTGATGGTAAAATAAATAAATAAGTTAGGTGGAAGGATGCATCAGAATGTATGCATGTTAGATATGCAATAGAATATGACAATAATTTAAAAAAACAACAATCTCTTGTTGAGAAAATGTGGAACAATTGAAGCCCAATTTTATAAAATTTATAAGACCACTTTAGCTTCAAAAAGTTTACAGTTTGTTGATGTATATAGTATTCTAAAAAATGGTAGATCCATATATGATTTTATTTATTATAAACACTTGTTTCAACTAGTTGATGTGCAAAACCTTCCTAGTTCCCATTGGTCAGATCAAAGTGGTTGGAAATGGCAAAATGTCTATCTTTAGTTGAGGAGGACCTAAGGGAGAAACTAAAACTTTCCAGATTCATTTCACTTTCTATTGATGAGGTGATGACTATGGACAACACATCTTGAATTCATATGCATGTGTACACATTTTAAAATCATGTAAGGTAGCCTAGTTTGCTAGGATTACATTAGATGGTGGAAATTTAAAATGCATAAAACATCTATAATGTTGTTCTAACTAGTTTAAAGGATATTGTGGGAATGAATGATATAGATATAGCCAAAAATTTTATTTGCATTGGAGCTGATGGTGCTACTATAATGCAAGGGCACATGAATGGTCTGTGTTCGACTCCAAACCTCAGTTACCCCATATATGATACCCATTCATTGCATGGCTTATAGAGTGATTCTTGCATATAAAATCATGATCAATTTTGAAAATGTTGTTAGAGTGGAAGACCTCATTTATGAAATATATTCTTATTTTTATTGCAATCCAAAAAGGTTTGCAGAGTTTCAATAGTTTGGACTAGGAGTTACAAAAGGAAAAAAAATGTTGAAAGATGTGGATACAAGGTGGATTATCAACCTGCACATAGAGTTTTTATTGAGTATAAACTTTTTAACTAGGTTTATGTACGCAAATCGTAGGGTAGTTGATAAGACAAAGGATTTGTTGTTCCATTTGAATGACTTGGAAACTCTTTTAACATTGTATGATATTCTTTCAATGTTACAAGAAATGAACAGATTGATTAAACTTGCACAAGAGAGATCCATCTATATTATTTATTTCATTATGATGAGAAAGCAAATATGTACATTATTGACAAGTTATATGTGTCTAAACCAGATTTTACAGATCCCTTATTTGAAAGTTAAAATACATTGACAAATGTGAACGATGCAAACATATTTTTAAAGTTTAACATAAATTATTAACTTTGTATTAATGTTCATGGAAAGATGATACCTCTATATTGTTATGAAAGGTAATCAAGTATAGTTACTGATGATGTTGAAAAATTTCATGTAACACATAATAGATATGAAGTTGTTTTACACAATACTAAGAAAAAATTGTTTAAAATAACAGAATTATTGGCAAGTGAGATAAGAGATCGGTTTCAAAGAGATAAGTTGCTTGAGGCCATGGGTGTGGTTAACCCTTTATTTTGGGGTCCTTGCATTGATTACAATTTTGCACATGAGTTTTTTATTAACCATATGGACATTTATTTAGTATTTCAGTAAAAGTGTGGAAGTCAATGGTTTTGAAATCAAACGTATACTCAACAAATATATTTTTTAACAATAATCATCACATTTTGGAAGAACAATGGTTCAAAAATATCACTTTTGAGTAACATCCATGTTATTGGTTCCATTGCACATTTGTGACAAAAGTTGTATCCAAGTTGTATATTACAAGATACAATTAGTGAATACTTTTGTTTTATGAATTATATCAAACAATTATTTTGGGATCTGTGGAAGATGAAAATATTTTTAGTGCACTATATTTTGTTAAATCTAAGATCCGTAATAGGATGGACAAAAATTTAGAATTTTTTTTAAGAATTTATGTGTCATCGTATTAGCTGGAAAAATTTCCATATGATAGAGCATTGGCATACTGGAATTTCCTTGCAGGCAGAAGGGGTACCATGAATACAACTGATAAGGAGGATAATGATGCTTTCAGTGATTAAATGATGGATATACAAATATTTGCTATGCTTAATAGTGATACTGGACAAGTTGAGAAGTGTTTGTTTTAGCTACTTGAATTTTGATTTTTCTAGTATTTTTTTTTTGATTGGTAGAAAGGGTGTTGAAAGGTCCCTGAACCTTGTACAAGAGAGATTACAAGAAATCCATAGCGACCGAGGTGGTCCAAGAAGAAAGGAAAAGAGAGCTGGCAAACCTCCACACTAGGGAAGGTGTCGCGAAATCGTGACCAAAATGGTGATGTCGCGAAATCGCGACAAGTTGCGCCGTTGATGCCAATAGAAGAAAGGAAGTCACGAAATCACGACAAGAAAAGCCATCGAAACCGAAGAAGGGAAGAAGTCGCGATATCGCGACATGTTGCAAAGTGTCGCGATATCGCGACAAGTTGCTAGGTTGGAGCCGGACGAGAAGAAGAGTCACGAAATCGTGACAAGAATGAAGACCGCAGCCGAAATAGAAAATGAGTCACGAAATCGCGACGAAAGTGGAAGCCTGCTGCCGAGAAGAAAAAGTGTCACGAAATCGCGACAAGAATGAAGACCACTGCCGAAGAGGAAAATTGTCGCGATATCGCGACAAATTGGGAGACCGCTGCCAAGACGAAAAAGTGTCGCGAAATCGCGACAATCTGGAGGACCGCAGCCGAGGACAAAAGGTGCCGCGAAATCGTGACAATCTGGAAATCCGCAGCCGAGGAGGAAAAGTGTCACGAAATCGCGACAAGAAGGAAGACCGCCGTTGGAGAGAAAAAATGTCGCGATATCGCGACAAAAAGGAAGACCGCCGTTGGAGAGAAAAAATGTCGCGATATCACGACAAAAAGGAAGACCGCCGTTGGAGGGAAAAAGGTCGCGATATCGCGACAGAATGGAAGACCACCGTTGGAGAGAAAAAATGTCGCGATATCGTGACAAAAATGGAAGACCGCCATTGGAGAGAAAAAAGGTCGCGATATCGCGACAGAATGGAAGACCGCCGTTGGAGAGAGAAAAAATGTCGCGATATCGCGACAAAAATGGAAGACCGCCGTTGGAGAGAAAAAAGGTCGCGATATCGCGACAGAATGGAAGACCGCCATTGGAGAGAGAAAAAATGTCGCGATATCGCGACAAAAAGGAAGACCGCCGTTGGAGAGAGAAAAAATGTCGCGATATCGCGACATGAAGCAAGGAAGCGTCTGAAGGCCAAAAAGTGTCGCGATATCGCGACAAGTTTGCAAAAAAGCACCCGGAGAGAAAAAGTGTCGCGATATCGCGACAGAATGGAAGACCGCCGTTGAAGAGAGAAAAAAGGTCGCGATATCGCGACAAATTGGAAGACCGCCGTTGGAGTGAAAAAAGGTCGCGATATCGCGACAGAATGGAAGACCGCCGTTGAAGAGAGAAAAAAGTCTCGATAACGCGACAAGCTGAGATTTTGCAACCAACTGTGAAAAGTGACGCGAAAACGCTCCAAGATGCCAAGACGCAGCCACAGGGGAAAAACCCGGAGCCCAGTAACCCACTCACATTGTGCAAACATTGGAACTTGAAGAAGCATCCCTTAGGCCGATTGGGAAGGAATCTCTCCAAACCTGAATGTCTGTTGCGTCAACTCCCTTGTTAGCAAGCCAGTCCGCAGCTTTGTTTCCTTCCCGGTATTGATGTTGAATGATTAATTCTGGGTAAAAGCCAATTAGTGTCTTGCATTCTTCGAAGATGGAAACAAGGGCCCAGGGAGGCACAGAGGTTCCTTTGAGCCAGTTGATGCAATGCAATGAGTCTCCTTCTATGATGAGTTTATTGATAGTCAAGCCTTCCAAGAGAATCAAGCTTTGGAGCAAGGCCCGAGCCTCGGCCATATTGTTGGACTGAATTCCTAAGTTCTGAGCAAAGGCCAAAATTATTTCTCCTCTGTGATTTCTGAGAATTCCACCTCCGCCAGCCGCTCCAGGGTTACCTTTGGCCGTGCCATCGAAGTTAAGCTTGTGCCACCCAGAAGGAGGTAAGGCCCACTTGATTACAGACCTGTCAACAGAGGTACGAGGTGTTGCAGAAAAATTGAAAAGATTGAAATGATTTGTTAAATCCAATTCAAGGCCAGGAGGGGGGGTTTGGACGATGAGACAAGAGAGGCATTCTCCACAGCAAGGGCCAAGATTTTGGCAACAACAATCTTCTTATCCGTGGCAAGGTTTTTGAAAATTTTGGCATTTCTCTCAAGCCAAATCTGCCACAGGAAAATGTGAAGGCAAGCTTGCCACATGAATTTGAGTTGACTGCTCTTGAAAGGCCTGGGCCATTGTTGAAAAAGGAGGGGAATGGAATGAGGGAGGGCTACGAAGATGGCGAAAGTGTTGAAAACCTGGTTGAGCACTGCAAGGGAGAAGGGACATTCCAGAAAAACATGCGCAGTAGACTCACGAGCATTTTTACACAGGATGCACCAATTGGGGATGAGAAGCCCTCTGGTTATCAAATTGTCAGTGGTGAGGATTCTATTTTGGATGGCCAACCAGCAGAAGAATTTGACCTTGGGAATGATCTTGGGAACCCAGACCAGATTAGATAAGTCACGGCCATCACTGGGAGCTTCTTGGCTGTAGTAGGCAGATTTAACAATGAAATGCCCTGAATCTTCAAGGTTCCAAACCATGGAGTCATCTTTGTGAGAGCTGGGGATTATGCAGCTCCTCAGTAAGTTTTGTAACCGCCTAAGCGCCTCGGTGATATGTCTAGGCCCATTCAGATCCAGGTGTTTCCATTCGGGTCTTGTAATACCTGGGTTAATGAAATGACACACCTTATCTCCAAAGGTGGCTTCGGTCACCGTCTTGAGCACAACAAGATGAGGATCTTGGCTGAGAGGTTTGTCACGGATCCAAGGGTCATCCCAGAAATGAATGGTCAATCCATTTCCAAGACACCACCTTAAGCCTTCCATGATGATCTTCCTTGTTTTAGTGACACCATTCCAGAAATGAGATCCGCTAGGAAGGTTGTGCTCTCCAAGAAAGGGAACCTGATGAAGGTACTTAGCTTTGATGATGTCAATCCAGGTGGCTTTTTCGTTGATGGTAAGTCTCCAGGACTAGCTTGGCAATGAGAGCCATGTTCATCCGCTTGATGTCCCCGAAGCCGAGACCTCCATCCTTTTTCTTGGAACAAACCTTGTCCCAGGCAACAAGGGGAAATTTGTTCTTGTTTTCGTTTCCCGCCCAAAGGAATCTGCGTTGAATTTGCTCAATTCTTTGGCAGATGGAAGCTGGAGCTTTGAAGATAGATAAGAAAAAAATAGGAATACTTTGCAAGCAAGCCTGGACCAGAGTGGCTTTGGCTGCCTGACTGAGCAATGAACTTTTCCAGCCTCGCAAGCTTCTTGTTGAGACGATCTAGAACAGGGTTCCACATAGCCGAGACCGATTTGCCATGGAAAAGCGGTAATCCGAGATAAGTAGTTGGAAGGCTCCCAATGATACACCCAAGGATCTCAGCAATCCTGTTTTGCCTGTGGATGGGAGTATTGAGGAAGTATAGCTTGCTTTTGCGGTAATTGACTTTCTGGCCAACTGCCTCTTCATAAGAGTCAAGGATGCTCTTAATGATTTTTGCTTCGGGGACAGAAGCATGAGAGGAAAGAATAGTATCATCCACAAACTGTTGATGGGAAATGGCATTGGTTGTTGAGGCTGGTTTGATCCCAGAGACGAGTCCACTATTGTAGGTAGCAGTAAGGGTCCTTCCAAGGGTTTCGGCCAAAATGATGAAGAGGAAGGGTGACAGAGGGTCCCCTTGGCGAATGCCTTTAAAACTTGGAAAAAAGCCAGCAGGTGAACCATTGATAAGAACAGAGAACCAAGCAAGAGAGATACATTCTCGAACCATCTTAACCCATTCTTTGTGAAACCCAAACTTCTCAAGGACCTCGAACAGGAATTTCCATGAAACCCGATCAAAAGCCTTGTTCATGTCAAGCTTAAGGAACATACTGGGTTTTTTGTTTTTAGATGCCGAATGAGCCAACTCGTGGACGGTTATCACTCCATCAGCAATGAATCTGCCTTTGACCGAGCTGCCTTGGCACTGGTCGATGATGGAGGGAAGGATGTCTTTCAGCCTGTTTGCCATAACTTTGGTGATAAGTTTGTAGATGACACTACAGAGACTTATAGGTCTGAAGTCGGAGAGGGAAGCACGATCATTAGACTTGGGAATTAAAACAATGAAGGTGGAATTGGCTTCTCTCGGCATATTTTTGGCTCTCTGGAAGAATTTAACCGCAGCAACAACATCAGGGCCCACAATATCCCAAAAGTGTTGAAAAAACCGGGGTGGGAAGCCATCGGGTCCAGGGGCCTTGTCAGGTTCCATTGCAAACAGGGCATCTTTGATCTCCTCTTCAGTGTAGGATTGGAGCAATTTCTCATTATCATCGTTAGACACCATCATTGGAATGTTCTGAAGTAGAGAACTTGCTGTGCGGGGGTGGCAGTCAACACTTGGACCTAAGATTTCCTGGAAGTGGTGCACAGCTTCCTGTCTGATGGCATGGATATCAGAGACAATGGTACCATCAGCCTTGGTCAACTCAGAGATTTTATTTGAACCTCTGTGGCGCAAGGTGGAAGCATGGAAAAACTTCGTGTTGGTGTCTCCTTCTTTGAGCCAGAGGCTTCGGATTTTTGCCTCCAGTAGGACTCTTCCTTAGCCAAAACATTGTGAAGGTTTGAAAGGAGGCATTTTTCTTCCATGAAAGTTTCAACCCTCTGATCCCCTCCCTGAATCAGATTTTCCACCCTTTTGAGCTCATCCAGCAGAAGCTTTTTTTCACTAAAGAGGTTGCCGAAAACCTCCCTATTCCAGCATTTCAGCTTGAGTTTGACTACTTTGAGTTTGAGGAACAGATTCGAGAGAGGGTTTGGACAAAGGTTTTGCTGCCACCATTGTCGAATGCACCGACCTAAATCTGGATGAGTGAGCCACATATTTTCAAACCTGAAAGGGGTTTTAAAGGTTTTCTGGGGTCGGGAACAATCCATAATTATAGGGTTGTGATCAGATCCAATTTTTGGGTGGCTATGAAGCCTGGCATCGCCAAAAATAGGAATGAGTTCTTTGGACAAGAGAAATCTGTCAAGCCAAATTTGGATGTGATGAATGCCCGCCCGTCTGTTGCTCCATGTATAGTTGGATCCTTGGAGCGGTAAGTCCATAAGCTCGTTGAGGTTGACAAATTCGCTGAAATCTTCAATGCAGCGGCTAGTGATCGGATTGCCTCCTTGCTTGTCAAGCAGGTGAAGGGGAGTATTGAAGTCGCCACAAAGCATCCAAGGAAAGTCAGGAAAGTTATTGCGCATTGCGGTAATGTTATCCCACAACAATCTTCTGTTGACAGGACTGTTTGGTCCATAAACATTGGTGGCAATCCATTGAAGGTTGGTGACTTTATTAGTGAACAAAATGTTGATGGTTCTGTCAGAGACTGAAAGAACTCTCCCCTCGATAGTTGACGGATCCCACAAACAAAGGAGACCCTCGGATGCCCCTGAGGAGGGGCAAAAGGCGAAATTGCTATTTTCCCAGATTAGCTTGCAAACTTGATTGCTGCTATTCTCATCCAGTTTAGATTCTTGAAGAAACATGATATTTGGTTTTAGGTTTTTTCTCACCGACTTGACAGTCCTCTGTTTGGCAGTTCCGTTGAGGCCTCTGACATTCCAGGAGACAAACTTCATCGATTTGACTTGGGATTTGCTTTGCGACCTCTGCCTCTCCCTTGAGATGGAGTAAATTTAGGTCTAACCTCATCCAAATCTTGATGGGTGGGTTGTTCGGAAGTAGGGCCCAAGGAGGTAGGCACAGATCCATCAGCCGCTTCAATCTCAACTGCTTTGGCAAGCTTTTCTGCATTGGACGGTCTTCCCCTTCTCTGCTCTTTGTTGACATCAGCTTTGGGGGCGGGAATGGGAGATTTTAGAGGGCTGGATGACTGAAGAATGTCGGTGGTGTTGGTCCCAGGAACAGGCCTATGGGGGGATGGAGAGCGGGGAGACTGGCACAGGGCAACAGACTCAGGGGAGAGGGTAAGAGGACGGTTCTGAGTCAGGGGAAGGGGTGGGAAGGGAAGAGGAAGGTGAGAGGGACCAGAATCTGAGGGTGAGTTTGGGGAGGTCATTGCAGCCTTACCCTTGGACAAGGGAGACTGAATCGCAGAGGGTGTGGATGAGATGTTTGGATCTATGGGAAGGTCATCGGAGATGTCCTCACTAGTTTGAAGATTATTTAAAGGAGCGAAATGATTGGAACGAGAAGGCGGAGCACTTACATTGTTAGGAGCAGATGTTTTAGGGGGGCCTACAGAACGGCCACGGCCCCTGCCAGGAGCCTTTTTCTGAACGTTGGGGATCTGGGAATCCTTCTTCCTGCCTGAATCGCTGGGGATATCTTTTTTTTGGGAAGGACATTGAGAAGCCAAGTGGCCCTGAGTGTTGCACTCCAAACAAAAAGTGGGCTTATTCTCGTACTCAACTCCTTGACGTCTTCTGAAGCTCCCGACGTTGATGCCAATGCAGGTCGGTAGAGCCGAATCCAGATTAGCCATGACACAGACACGAGCATAGGTCATTCTGGTTCTTGCTCTGGTAGCAGGGTCGATGGCAACTAAATCTCCAATCGGTTGAGTGATGCCTTTGAGAGCATCATTATAGAAGAACTATGGGGGAAGCCCATGGAGTTTGATCCAAATCGGAGCGATGTTGATAGACTGAGTTTCAGGGTCGAAATATTCCCCCCATCTCCACGTAGAAACAGGCTTCGACGACCAAAAAACCAAGGTCCACCAATGAGAATGCGTTGGGTGTCGAGGGCATTGTTTAGCCTTATCATAAAGAACCCCCTAGGAAAGGCCACGAGCTCCATGCTTCCAGACAGCCGCCATTTGGAAAGGGCCCATTCTCGGATAGTTTCCATATCAGGTCGGGCATCGACAAATTTCCCAACCAGAGAGAGGGACTCTTGAAAGATTAGTGGCTCCATAGCCTCGCTTGGAAACGAAACTTCAGTGCCCGAAACAGAGAAGGGCAAAGGAGTTTGAAAAGAGAAAGCTCCAGTCGAGGTCCTGACTTTATCCGCAAAGGACAAAGACCAAGGTCATGCTTTGGAAGGAGAGGAAGGTGAAACCCTACCGTTAACAGACGTCGGCTTCACCGCACCGTTTGGGTCTTCACCATGACAATTGCTGAGTGGGCCTGCAGTAGGCCCAACACCAACTGCAGGGCCCGAGGACAAAGCTGCCAGACCAGCATTCTCCATCGACCCTCCATTCCCGCCATCGCCATCGCCATCGTCCACAGACGCACCTGGTCCCGCTCCCGTGCCCATTCCCGCTCCCATTTTCCAAAATTTCATATAGATATTACTTATTTTTCTAGTATTTCACAACAATGTAAAATTTGACTTTTTTATTATCATGTTTTCATACAATTGTTTCAGATGTGTAAGATTTTAAAAATTTATTTATTCATAAATTGTATGTTTAATATCACATTGTGCTTTTAAAAATTGTATGTTTTGTATCATAGGGTCTCAACTGCCTTCCTTGATAAATCATTGTCTTATATTTTATATCATAGTATTGGTATTGTATTATTAATGTATGAATATTGACCATCATAAATATTTATTTTGTTGTTTGATATGAACATAGTAAATAATATTGGCTAGTAATAAACTTAAAAAGCAACACAAAATTATAAAAAAACAACAAAAAATTATAAATGCAAACAACCTTTGAATGATTGAAGACACAAAATTAGTAAATCTCTTTTTCATTAATTCGAATAAAAATATATTACATCGTACAAAATTGTTGACTGTAGTCAACTTGAAAATATTTTACACTTTTTTAAATATCTTATTTGGGGATTGCTACCTCAGATTTTATTGGATTTGTATATTTTTTTCCTTTATCTTCTTCCTCAACACCCTATTCTAATAGTGCTCCACATATGACTAGGTTTTTATGTACTTTCACAATACTCCCTAGCAATGCGCCTTCTTGTTGGTTCGGATATTCAAGTATTGTTGGAAGTGTTTCTTTTGCTTTCTGCTGCTATAGTACAAGGTTCAGATATTTGTTGAGATTATCCTTCATATAATTTCTTAAATAATTACTATCCAAAACTTTAAATTGTATTTTTTTCTTCATTTCCATTGCATTTAGCAAAAATGTTTTTGTTGCATTGATATTAACTTCCATGCTCTTAACTTGGATTTTAAGTTTTCAAAATTTGACTGCAAAAAGAAAATGAAAAAATAATTCAAAAGAGTTATATGATAAATTATTACTTGTTTTAATGAAATAACAACAAAAGAAAATTGAAACATAAAAAAAATATTTTCTTACATCAGCCACATCACTTGTAGCCTTAGTGACTGCAACTTTTTCCTTATCGAAAGCCCATTGGTTATAAAAATCTTGGGCTTCAAAATTAATATTATCTATTCTATTGATCGTAATATTTAAAATATTATCATCATACAAAACATCCGACTTCACTGATCTTGATGTGGCCTGATTTAGCAGGCCACTAAGCTTTTTTGGTTCATATTGAACCAAAGAAAAAATTGAATCTCTTTTTGTAAAATTCTTATATCGAGCATTAATTTTCTTTATAAGGACATTGGCCTGATATTCCCAATCCTTCATCATTTGAAAATCTCTAAGTATAATCTATTTTAAGGTTGCTTTAGTATTTTCAACCATTAAAATATTTTTATCAAAATTTATAATGTCATCCTCAGTTTGAGGATGAGGATCATTTCCTTGAGAAGGTAGGAATGATATTTGCTCTACTATAGGGTATTATGTTTATTATGCTTCACCATGTGCATATTGAAGCACATCCATTGTATTGAAGCCTAGAATATTTCCCTACAACAATAAATCATCATCGAGTGAGATATTATCCAATCCCACAGTTGAAACTTTTAGTGCCTGTGAAGAAGTGTGAAATGTAAAATATGAGAAAGGAGTCCCAAAACTTGGTGCTACCAACCATGATCTCTGTGAAAAATATTTTTTTCCACCTCCAACCTGCATATGGCCTCTCGTTTGTGTAGGTTGTCATTGTTGATGTGGACGTGGTGGCTGTGGTGGAAGTGGTGGCAACATATGGCCTCTCATTTTCATAGGTTGTCATTGAGAGGCGACTAAAAATAGTCAAATTTTTTTGTTAGAATTATTCAAAAAATAAAATAGAAAAAAATCTTAATTCAAAGTAAATACACATTGATTTACCTAAATACGATGAAATTTGTTGAATTTGGGTACCGATGGATGAGGGGCTAGATGCACTAGATTCAACCTATACATTTTGTGCATACCTATTAGTATCTAAATTGACATCAAGCAGAGCTCAAAACCATGAATCTTATCTTCTAGTATTCTTATTAGGTGTGCACCTACTAATTATAGTCCAAAACTCAACATTGGATGGATTAAAGACTGCTCTAATCCAACCTCTAGAGTAGACCGGTATTCCTTGTCAATTGATAGGGTATTAACTCATTTAATCTTGGTGAAATTTTTAATATATAGGGATAGAAATGGGTTTAGGGTTAGAAAAGTAACAAGTAAATAGTGGTTGAATAAAGCTAACTGCATAGGCATCTATAGGAAAACCCTTTGACAATCAATTTCTAGTGTCTCACACTCGCAATTAACATCATTCAAAAAAGGTAGTCTTCATGAATTGAAGAAATAGATACATACTTCAAGAAATCATTTCAAACATCTAAGATACTAATAATTCAAATAGCAAAATTAGATCAATACCTAGACTTACAAAAAAGAACTTCTTGCAAGTATAGATTCAATCATGAAAGATTTCAAAGTACTCTAAGCTAAAAATCCAATATCAATAGAATAGACTAACCATGAGAGCATTAGCAAAAATGCATTCACAACTTGAATCTCTCAAAATATTACAGAAGACACCATCCTAAGGCAAACATCCAAGTAATGTTCCTTCTATTGATTTATAGAAATTATTTACATAGTAAGGCAAGAAAACACTCTAGAGTTGACCCTAAAAAATGAGGGTTTGACCTCTATTTATAGTTTTACATGCTTTAAAAATAAAATAAAATGTAACATTACAAGAAAAATAAAATGCCAAATCATCCAAGTGTTGAGGTGGCAACCTCTTATTTGTCTTGGATGTAAGAAGAAAATGCTCGATATTGTGCTTCTCTGCAACTTGCTAGAATTTCATGGTGTTTGGCTCCAGGTTGCAAAAAAATATTATCTAGACCATTCATTGTTATTGTAGAGACTATCCAACCATAGAATTGCAACTATCTTTATTCTTGGTTCTTGATCTGCTTGACGCTTTGCCTTCTAGTTCACTTCTATTGACCAAGTCTTGTTCAGACATTTTTATATGCATTGGAGAGCTTTGAAATAAATAAACCATTGATCCTTTTATGGATGGTTGATATCTATACCTTACTCTTATTATTGGATCCATGGCATAGAACCATGTCATAGCTCACTTCTTGAAACATGCTATTCAAACCTTTGACTACTTTGATCGTAGGCTGGATCAAACAATGCTTTGGCATATAAATGTGCTTTAAACCGCACAGCACAGGGTGGAGAATTGCACTGGCCCAAACCTTTTAATATTTGGGTCATCCTAATTTTGCTTTAAATCTACAATGTAGAACAAAGTACAAACTATGTTGTAGCCCGCACCTTGAAATTCGCATGTGCAAGTTTAATTGATGCTAACTGCAGAGTAGAACCTTGCTCTGGTCCACACGGGGTAAAAAAATATGTTGGAATACACAATATGGAACCTTGCACTAGCCCGCACCTTGGAAAAATTGTTTGTTAACTTTGACCTCCTTGATCATGAGCTAGAACAATGTGTTGGTTCATGTGGTATGGAAAACACTTTATCTTGTGTGGGATAGAGCAATATCGTAACACACGATTCAAAGAGTGGTAAAGTGCTATTTGATCGATGTTGACCATAGGCTGGAATAATATTCTATATTGTATGGGGTAAAACATTTTGTAAACCACTGTACTTCATCTGTGTTGTGACCCATGATCTTGAAATTGCTAAGTGTGAAATTTGACTAATTTGATTGTGGGGTAGAACAATGTGCACTGTGTCATTGCTGCAAGATAGAACCAACTCCTTCAAGACTTAGAAAATTTTGTAAAAGCTTTCTAAGGATGTGGTCATTTTGGGCCTACATTATGGAACCTCCTAGGGGGTTTTGCTTGTAAATATTGAGAACTTAGATTCTTATCGATTGGGCATAAGGAGTCAAGAAATTATGAAAAGAGATAATGGTAGGAAAAGCTAAATGAATGGAAGGAAATTTTCAAAAGAGGATATGCATGAAGTGAGGAAGAAAGTGTATGAAGTGGATAGGTAAAAGAGATGGAGGAAAAGGGATATATTTCAAACTTTGGTGAGCTTTGTTTCATAGAATAACTTCTTTATGGCCATCACTCTCTAAGAAATTTGTGAAGATACTCAGAGAGTAATGGTTCATATGGAAATCATGTAAGAAACATTAAACTTTGTAACTACTTTAATGAGTACAGTCTCACTATGGCTATATAAAACTATGTTCCTTTTTTGTAACCTCAGCCAAAATAAAATTTCTTTACAAAATATATTCATGGTTTTTTCATATTTTTCTATAGCTCCATGCTTTCTGACTATTCTTTGACAATGTCAGAATCAAAACAATATACAAAAAATACAAATATGAATACAAAAATACTTAAGTCCACTTTCACTACAAGACTATTTACTTTTATTCTTTCTCTTGTTGATCTTACCCTTTGAGCTATTCATCCTATACTTCTTTAGTGTCTTTAGAAACCTTTTCTAATTGATCTTCCTCATCTTGGTGACTTCTCTCCTCATTTATTTCCTATTTATCTTCTTCATTATCAAACTCCCAGTCTTCTTCAACCTTTTGTTCTTCCTATGAAGTCTCCTACTTATCTTCAGGCTCTAGATCTGCTCCAAATAATTAGATCATCTATTTTAGTGTCTGTAGTGCTTGGATCCAAGCTGACTCATTAGGATTGGTTATTTCTTTGATCCACTTATGGATAACTCCAACTTAGAGGTCTCTTCATAAGTCATAGAATTACCTCTGTTCACCAAGTCCTCCATTAGATCTTCAAGCCTGGTCAAGTTTTTAATCATCTAAGAGACCTGCTCTTGATAAATCAGATCTTTCAAAGCATTTATCTTAGACTCATCTTGGATGATTGAGGCTACATTATTTTGGATATCTTCTTCTATTAACAAGGTGTTATTTTCAACCCAAAGTCCTCCAAAACCATACTATATCATCTCTTGATTAATATCTATAATTTCTTGTAGTTCACCCTCAATATTATCTGATAGTAACCTACCTTTCTGGAGTAACTTATTCTTATCAATCACAATCCTAGTGGTAAGTTTAGAAGTATTCCATGTCTTATTATAATAGGCTTGGTAGCTTTAGTGAATATGCTCTTAGATAGTTTGAATATTTATTATGCTGGTATCACCATGGGCTATAGCTCCTTAGTGAAATTATCCATATATTCTTTGGTGGCTTGCAATAATGGCTAACATCATCCATATAGTTAATTACAGGTTGGATTTTTGAACACTTCTCAAGGATTTCAGACCATATCTCATTTCTAACCTTTTTGACTCCTTTTGAAAAGCCTACAACTTTGGCCTTTTCAATCTAAATATGACCCCTCAAATATTGTATATCTTTGGCTTGGAATTCATTATTTTTCTTCTGCTCTTTAAATTCATCCTTGAATTTTATGGCCTATTGATATTTTTTCTTCCATCTCTTGACCTCGTTTCTCACAACCTTTTCCACCTTCTTCTAATTATTGACTATCTTCTCCAGCTTCTCAATATTTTCCTCCAATTTTCCACATTGCTCCTTATAAATGTCAATCTTGACATAGAAAGTTTCAATATGAGCCTTTGCTATAACCAATTCATCCTCCATCGAAAATTGATCAATATCCTTTGTATGCTCCTCTAGTTGATAATCTTCTATAGTCATGTCCTCTTCTAGTTTTCTTATAAGAGGAGTGATGGACCTAGATGTCCTTTGCCTTGTCATTGGATCAATGATCATGGTTTTTCTTCATCTAGTCATCTGCTTTGAAGCCTTAGACAATTTCTTAGCCCAAAAATATTAATTTTTTTTGTGAAACCTCATTTCCTTTCTGCAAATAGGCTACTGTGGGATAATTTGCATATGTAGGAGTAGCCATAAGGGAAGGGAGGAAAGACTCATATGTTGATGGAAGGGGAGTGTTTGTGAGGACAATGGAGTCTGTACTTATTGTAGAAGTTACAACTATGAAATACATGGTGGTGGATGTTAGAATCATGGAATGAGCTGGGGGAGATGGAATATATTGCCTTTCTGATGTTACTAATGGCAATGACCTTTGGGGTGGAGATGAATAAATTGGGTGATGATGTCACTAGGATTTCTGATGAAGGTGGAGGAGATGGATTGGTTTGACCCTCTGTAATAGCTAATGAAGTAGGTGGTGAATTATGAGGGAGAGAGGGTGCCTTCTATTCTAATTTTTCTTGAGAATGGGAGGGATTTTATTTTGGAGATAGAGGAGGAGAGGAAGGGATAGAAATCATACCTTCACCTATTGAAGTAGTTTGTTGGAAAATATCCTCCACACTTTGATGTTGTGTCTGATGCACTTGTTGCTCTATAACTGATATAGCAATTTGTTTAGCATTTTGCCCTTGATCCATTTTCTATTTCTTGCAGACCTCCTTCTGGGCTTCCCCTATATAATACTTAGCCTTTATCTTGAAAACAATCAAAATTATAGACTTATATTTCATTGTGCTCCCTTAATATTGTGCTTCTTGAGATGCAACTTTAGCAATAGAGGATGACTTTACTACAACTTCAATAGTGAATTTTACAGGGGTGAATACAAAACTATCATCCTTTTCCTTCCCCTCTATGTCTGTTAGACGAGGTTCTCCACCCAAGGCTAGATGTTTCAGCCTTTTTATTGTTTGAATAGTTTCTATATTTCTTGCTTCATCCTTATCTAGGCTGCCACCAGAGTAATGTATTTTGCTCATAATTTGAGCACCCACATAATATTTTTGTAATTTCTCTTGTAAAGGATCAAATACCTTTAGGGATCTCTTTGTTGTTGATGGAGAATCTATCACGACCTCTTGTACTTCTTGATAAGGTCTAGAAGGGGAATATGATGATACTTGGTTTTTTCTCCTTCCCTTTACTTATGTTTTCTTGTAACTTAGCACTAAATTTTTGGTATTTTTGGCCTTCCAGATTTTGATATGTTGTTCATACAATTAAAAAAAAATAGTGTCTGCTTGATGGCCAAATCTAGCCTTTTCTACACCTGTTTCAACTCTCATCTACTGCCATTCCATAATTTTACCACTATCCCAGTAATGTTTCTTCTCCATTTCTTTAATATTGTACTCCAATTGGTGGTCTTTGTTCTTCTGAGGATAATAATTAACTATCTTCTCATAGAAATCTCTCCATGGGGTAGTTGTTCTATTTTACTAAAGTTCCATTCCAGTGGAGCATTTTACTTATTATTTATACCCTTTTCAAAATGAGACCTCATTTTTTCAAATTTGAAGGACCTTTCTACATTTAGGGTAATATTATTTTGCAAGAACTTGTCATTAGGATCATATCTCCATCTTTGTGGAATGTATAACAGATCTAGACTTTCCAAATATTGTGTAATTTGCTCATATTAACCCCTTTTGGTTATGGTTATATCATCTACATTGCAAGCATAAATCATAGTCCCCTTCATTACCTTAATAGTGTTGAAGTTGACGTTGATAAAATTAGCTTACCTTAAATATTCCAGAGCTAACAAACTATTAGTAACAAAATGAAGCAGCAGAAAGAGTTTACCAATGAAACTATAGAGTCTAATGATAGTTCCCTCTATAATGATATACCAATATCCCTTTTTTACATTCTCTACTTGCAGTAACTCCTTGGAAAGAGATGGTAGCCTAGGGCATTGACCATACATGGCTTTCAAAGCTAGCCCTAAAAAATCCATGTTGAACTTGTAGTATGACTCTATATTCCTTAAATGGATCGTCCAACGATAAACTATAATAGGGTCTCCATTATCATTATTTTCCATAGTTGGAATCCAGGGCATCATGTTTCTTACGACACTATAGAACATCCATACTAGATTTGAGCAATTCCTGAAAGAAGGGTTTTTTGAACCTCTTTTTATATTAACCAGTTGTTCATGCATTCTTTTTGAAAGATAGGCAGGCCAATCAAAGTAAATTGGATTGATGCCTTCTTTCTCTATTTTAGGTTTATACATTTTTTCATTGAAAATACATATCGGTTAGAATCTAGACCCTCTAGGCAAGCCAACATAGTAAAAAGTTGTAGGTAAGCAAAATTTTTAGTGGCGATTGGGGTTTTTGGTAGAGCTTTCCTAGATATGATAGTTTTAAATTGGTTGTAAACCCACTTCATAAAAGGCTCTCCTTCATGAGCACATCACTGCAGTGAATAATACTTGGATTACTTTGATATTTTTAAGGATTTAGATCTTGTAGGAGGATCTACACCTATGGCAAAAAAATATTGGCAGGCCTTAGCGATTATGCTGAACAGGGTTTTACCCTTAGCCATATTTACTACTTTTGTTTCAGGATCATAGTATTTGGCTATGGTAGAAATTAATTTTGGGCACTAATGAACTGAATCACAGATATAAAATGATAAAAAGGAATTCACAACAATAATACCTTAAAAGGAAATTGGCAGCCCTTCAAATTACTTGTAGTTAATTTCTCTTTTGAGCTTTGTTCTCATTATCCATGTCATCTTAGTGTCAGTCACTACTTCTACTTTATCAATATAGCATTATAGCTTGACAGTAACCTATTGTACAACTTCCTAAGCTATCTTTGATGCCATTTTTGAGATAACTCACTGGATAATTGCTCTTCTTTGTACTTGTTAGCTTCATCTCACTACTTCTTTAGCTCTTTCTGGTAACTAAACATTGCTTTCAAAATGAATGGCAATTGAATTTTGAGCTTAAATACAACTACATTCATACCTTCTACCATTAATGCAATCAATAGACAACTACCCATTGGACACTTCTCAATTCAAAATATGGGTGACTTGACTGTAGAAAACATCGTGCTATTTGTTGATTGGTCACATTGTAGTGCACGTTAGAACTCATGATATTTTCTATCTTATTCCTTTTAAAAGCAGCATGGAGCACATGTTATAGCCCATGATCATATTCACTCATTTGAGTGTGGCATGAAGCACATCACGAGAGAGCATGTTTCATTCTTTGGCAATCTTGCCTCTCAGTTAACGATATGTTGTGAACCGTTGGACTACCTTTCTTTTTTTGTACAAAAACTTTAAAAAAAGAAAATAAAATTATAGTACAAATATATACATATGTTACATGAAATGAACTCTTACTCAAAGTAGAGTTTCAGATGGAATCCATTAATTGAAATTGACTAAATGTTTTTCTCTAGATCTTGGAGTTGGAAAGAATTACTTTCTTTAACCTCAACTACTTTGAAAGGACCATCCTAGAAAGGATCAAATTTTAGGTGGTGATCTGGTTTGGCTCTCTCTACATTCCACATTATAAAATAAGCACCTAATTTAAACTTTCTAAATTTAGCCTTCTTGTCGAACCATCCCTTAGTTTCAATCGAGTGCTTCTAGAAATATTCATAGGCTTGAGTCCTTTTTTCTTCTAACTTAAGTAGATGGATAAATCTAGTTTCAGTTGGATTTTTTTCATACTCTTCCTCTATGTTTACCAAATTTAGGGTATATATCTCCAAATTAATAGGTAGGACTACTTCTTTACCATACACCAATGCATAAGGAGTAGTCTTAATAGATTTCTTTATGGTAATATTGTCTGCCCATAGAGATTATTCTAAAAGTAGATGCCAACTCATTTTGTTGTTTTCCAGTGATATATATAATTCTAATTAGATTTTTGTTATTCAATTATACTAATACATTCCCTTAAGGATAGTAGTTAGAGAAGTTTTTTAAAGTTATACCATATTTACTAGAAAACTCAATATATTTAGCTCTTATAAAATATGGATCATTTTCACTTACTATAGCTTTAGGGATACCAAACCTTGTGATCAAGATTTCATGGGAATGGCTTCAAACTATCTGGTAAGATAATATGTGGTAGTTAGGATATATTTATGTCTTGCTGATGAATTGAGATTTATCACTCCAATGAAATCCAGTTCCCACTATTGAAAATGTTCTTCTACTTGGATCAGCTTGAGAAGGAATGATGTATTTCTAGTCCTTCCCACATACCTATGGTATTAATCACATGCTCTTGTTATCTTTAAGGTGTTAGCAAAAGTGGTAGGCCAGTAATAGCCTACCCTAATTATTTTCATAGTTGTGACCCTTCCTAAAAAATGTCCTCTAGATAACCCTCCATGGAATTCTTTAATGAATTTGCTTCTGATCGTCTTTCAAGCATATTAGGAGGACTCCATAAATAAATATTTGATATAATTCCTCTAGCAATAGGATATACTTCAAGGCTTAAAGCCTATATATTCTCCTTTGTGATGGGTTAAGACCTTGAGGGAAAATTCCTGTTTGAAAATATTTGATCATCTGATCAACCCAGTTTGAACCTTCTGATTGAAACTCTTCAGTTTGACCTTCTATTGGTGGTTGGGAAGGTGAAATTTGTTCTATTATTACCTTTTCTATCAACCCTTGGTACAATTATCTACCTCTTCCCAACTTGGTAGGATGGATTTCCATGTCATACTCCTAGATTTTAGTAATCCAACCAACTCTTTTATCTCCTAGTTCACCTTGTAAAATAAAACTTCTTACATCTGGGTGAACCACATACACAAGGGTTTTACTTTAAGCCAAGTATTATATAAAATTATTCAATGACTTCATCACTGGAAACACTTGTCTCTCAATAAAATTGTATTTGATCTGGTATTCATGGAGAGTTTGACTCCAAAAAAATATGGGGTGTTCTTCTCCATAATCATTCTTTTGAGTAAGCACATATGCATAGCTCTCTTCAGATCCATAAGCATAAAAAATGAAATTCTTATTGAAGTTAGGATTTACCAGAACTAGAGTAGTGGCAATAGATTGTTTAATGACTTCAAAATCCTGTTTTCTTGCTTCTGTCTACTTGAAATCTGCATTTTTTTTTAGCAACTCTGAGATAGGCTTTACCTTTTGAGCAAAGTATGAGATGAACTTCCTAAAAAAGTGGATCTACCCAAAGAAATATTGTAAATCTCTATTATTCATAGGTAAGATGAGGGAAAGAATTAACTTCACTCTATCTGGGTCAATAGAAATTCCTTAGAGACCACATGCCCTAATAGTTTTCCTTCATGAACTACAAAGAATGACTTCTTTGGGTTAAGAGAGATGCCAAATTATCTACATTTATTAAATACTTGATCCAAGTGTTCCATATGGTTTTATTTCTCATGAGAGAACATATTCATATCATATAAGTAGATGAGAATGACCTTATTGATCAAATCTCCAAAAACAAAATCTATATCTCTCTAGAAGGTGGCCCCTGCATTTAACAGATTGAAGGGCATCCTTTGATAAGAAAAATTTATATTTTTTGTGGTAAACACTATCTTGAATTGATTTTCATATTTTACATAGATCTGATTATATCCATAGAAACCATCTAATAATGAGAACCTTTCTGCTCCAGTGACAATCTGTAGAATTTGGCCAATCTGAGGGAGAGGGTAGTGATCCTTATGATGTCTGATTGAGATTTCTAAAATATACACAGACGGATTTCTCCATTCTTATTTCTCACAAGAACCAAATTAGCCACCCATATGGAGTACTTAATTGAGTATATAATTTTAGCCTTCATTAATTTGAGCAGCTCCTCTTTCATTATGGATTCAATCCTGGGATTTACAAGCCTCTACTTCTATATTAAAGGCTTTGCATTAGGCTCTAGCTCAATAGTATGTTGGATCACCTTTTTATCATATACATTTAGATATTCATATGACCAGTACACAATGTCTTGGTATTTAAAGCACATGGTTTTGATCTCCTCTACTTCTTCTAGAGAATAGTGGATACCGACTTTGAGCTTATTTTCTTTCTTAATATCTACTTTTTAATAGATTTTTTCATTGATCTCCATGACTCAAACTTTTCTCCCATATTCATTATCAAAGAGGCTTTCTAGAGTAACCAAACCTCTATGATATGATTATTATTCAATTGGACGACGTCTTGTTGATCTATCTCATTAGGAAGTTTCTCTTGAATAGTAGATAAGCAAGCCTCTCTTACCAAGAAATCAATGATCTGATCATCACTTTCAAAAACCTGCTAAAAAATTTGTCTATCTGGTACTACAGGTCTAAAAACTAGTTTTATCTTCCTATATTTACATGATCCCATATCTAAGGAAGGGCTAAAATTGGAACCTTTAACCGCCAAGGAGTCAGCTAGTATGTTCTATTTTCTAGGGATAAAATGAATGTTTAGGGCATCAAAGGATTCCATCAAATCTCATATCCTATTTCTATATGCTCTCAAGTAATGCACCTCTCTCTTACCTAATTTATTATCAATTCAAAGCCACCATGTATGTCAAGTATTTTGATACCCATGCTCTCAGATTGCATTAGATTTAAGCATAAAGCTTCATATTTTACAACATTATTAGTACAAGACCATATCAATCTGTATGTAAAAATTTTTATACCCTCTAAGAGATATTGTAAAACTACACTAATACCAACTCCATTTTTACATCTAACACCATCAAAGTGCATAGTCCAAGTCTCCGTATCTCTTAGGGATTGATTGGATATAGTAGGGATATTCTTCTCCGCTTTTGAATAAATTTTATATGTGACAATTCCTGTCTCAAATTGACTGTAATATTATTTGTATGGCAATTCATCCTCAACCTATAATTCTTCAAAACTTTCTTCTAGCTCAAACTTATCTATGTGTGTGAGGTTGCACATATCTTCTTCAATATTCTCAATGTGATAGGACAGGTTTTTCAGGTGGCATCCTTATCCTCTTCCCTTTGGAAGGGATTACCATGCTAGAGTAATATAAGTATATACAACCTCCCAACTTGGTAGTGAACTCTCTAGAGAGGCATAGGCCAAAATAAGGCTCTAGATACACCACTAAAATTTCTTTCATAATGGTCACCTTTGGGCTCTATGCAATCTCATTAGTACATATTTTATTACTCTATCTTGACTAGTGTCCCATCCAACTGTAAATCTTTAGGAAAAGATCTGGTATACTCCATACCCATATCTTTATAGACCAATTTGGGCATAACTATGGTAGAGGTCCATGAATCAATCATACGGTTGTAGAATATCCAACCCTCCATTCTCAAATATATGTAAAATGGAGGGGGTTTGTTCTTTAGAGTAGCAAGAGACATCTTATCTTTCCCAGAAGGTATGCTAAGGATGGTAGTAGTCTACTTTTCTTGGGGATTTTTACTTAAAGAAGCATTAAGAAGATATATTTGACCAGGAATGAAGAGAGTATCATAGAGGCTAGCCTTGGAGGGGATTCTTTTCATTTCTTCTACAATGTTATACTCTAATTTTCCTGAAGGGGGTTCTCATACTTCTTTTATGGCTCACCATATTTCCTCTTGTACTATTGTGTGGCTTCGATCCTATTAGCTTTTGATGCAACATGTAATGGGAGATAGCAAACATAAGATGTAGAATAAAATGACAAATTAAATCTGTGATATGACTAAAAATTGTTTACAAAATAGCTCTAGAGGAAATAAAAACTCCATGAATATAGCTACTTCTCAAGAATGGGCATTGAGCATATTACACCCCATCACACTGCAATGCTACATCACATCACTTTGAATCTATATGCAACTATATGCTCTCTATCTATGTTGCTCTATATATGATCTATACCTATGGCCCTTTATATAGAAAATAGGTTCCTTAGCCAACACTCTACCTAGATGTGCAAGGGACAACTTACACATATACAACTTGCACTTTAATACTTGTGCAATTATTACAATGCATGAAGTAACTAGATAAATTCCCCCTAAAGTAATCTAATGTCCTAAGTATTGTTGTGACCACTTCACAACTTCCCCAAAATTGGGGACCCACTGAAAATTTTGAGATTATGAGAGTTTGATATTTTGGTTTCGATGATCTTGATTGTTTGATTAAAATAAAACATTTCTTTACTTTATTTCATATTTTGTTGGGTCTCTTTTGAAAATTTTAAGACTTGGTAAGTGTGATTTTAAATGTTTTAATTTTAAAAACTTTTAATTTTAATGTTTAAAATAAATCATTTAAAATCATTAAATAAAATACTTTAGAGTATAATTTTAATGTTTTAAATAATTCATTTTAAAATTTAATTAAAATATTTAAAATTCATTTTGAATGTTTTTATTTCAAAGTGTATTGTAAATGTATTAATTAAAATATTTAAAGTACACCCAGGTGTTGTAGGTGAGTTGGAGAGGAGAGGGCAATCCTCCAAGGGAGGTCTCGAGTTCAAATCTCCACCCTACCAAAAAGCTGAATTGGGTATCCAAAATCCAATTGATAATGTTGGTGCGGGCAGGGTCGGGTGCGACTCCCGGGTGACTTTGATGGTGTAGAACCCCTTGTTCGTGGTATCTCAGACCAAGGCAGCCCCGCAAAGGGTTTTTCACTTTATATATATATATATATATATATATATATATATATATATATATATATTTAAAATACATAATTACGTCGAGAGGCATTCCTACAATGGCAGATAGGGGGGTGGGAGGCAAAGAGGTCATACATGTCACGCCATAAACATTTTTTTTTATTAAAAAAGCCGACATTAACAAAAACATTTAAAATATTTAAATTAAAACAATCGACTAACCAACTGTTGCAAACATTTAAAATATTTAAACTAGCTTAGATATAAAGGATATATATTTAAAAATGCCAAGAGTTATCAATCCCGAGGTGTCTATCTTGGAGATCACACCCCCAAGAAATGAGATAGGCGCCTCAAGATTGATAACTTTCAACGTTTTTAGATATATATCCTTTATATCTAAGCTAGTTTTAATGTTTTAAATCATTCATTTTAAAGTATAATTAAAATATTTAAAGTTCATTTTGAATGTTTTTATTTCAAAGTGTATTGTAAATGTTTTAATTAAAATATTTAAAGTACATAATTTTAATGTTTTAAATCATTCATTTTAAAGTTTAATTAAAATATTTAAAGTTTATTTTGAATGTTTTTATTTCAAAGTGTATTGTAAATGTTTTAATTAAAATATTTAAAGTACATTATTACAAAAAAATTTAAGTTGGTTTTGCGGGTTTTCAATATAAATTGTAGAATGGAATGAACGAAAAAAATGTTAAATTATAAATAGGCCATTGGAAACCAAGAAAAAAGGTCAAACACTTTGTAGAGAGGAGACATATTAAAGAGGAGTAAGGAAATAACAAAGGAGGAGCAAAGGCGGATTACACAGGAGATCACACAATGAAGTGCAGAGAATTTTTGGAAAGAATTATTTGTAATATTTTTAATAATGTATCAAGTTTCATTTTATTAAAATGTGCATGCCGATGGTATTTTAAAATATTAAATGATTTGATATGTTTTATGTGGTTAAGAGTCCTCAAAATATAGCACTCAATTTATAGCTAGATTGTGTTAAGGTTGGTTAGTTTAAATTGAGTTTAAATTCCAAAAAGCTTTTGTTTTATTTTTGTAATCTACAAATTTGAATTTTCAATTTCAATTTATTTTTCTACCTTTATTTTTTTATTTTATTTTAAAATTTCGAAGTTTGGATTATAAACTCTAATTCAATATTATAAAGTTTAAAACCTTTATAATTAGGGTTCATGTTTATTCACCATTCAAATATTACACAAATTTATATTTGGATGAATAAAAATTAAATTTAATGATAATGTTTCATATACCCTAATTCCAATATTATAAAGTTCTAAATTTTATAATTAGGGTTATGTTTATATACCATTTGAAATTTACGTAAATTTATTTTGGAAAATAAATATTAAGTTCTTAATTTTAATATTTCACAAGCCCTAACTCAATATTATAAAGTTTTTAAACTTTATAATTAGGGTTTATGTTTATTCACCATCTAAATATTACGTAAATTTATATTTGGACGAATAAACATTAAATTGTAATGAAAGGTTTTATAAAGCCTAATTCAATATTATATGGTTTTAAACTTTATAATTAGGGTTCATGTTTATTTACCATCATTTTAATTTTAAGTAAGTTTTTTTTATGGACATAAACATTAATTTTAATATAAATGTTCAAAATGATTTATGCAAGTTTTAATATAAAATTTTGAGCATTATTGAATTAAAAATTTATTTTGAGGTTTTAATTAAATTTGTATTGCATAAAGTTGATTTTGAAGCAAATTTAATTATTAATTTCATTATTGGGAAAATGAACCTCATTGAGGATTACATCAAATGATTTTAAATCAAAATTCCCAAAGACCAGGCCTCTTGTTAACAACAACATGTACTAAAGGGTTGTTTTAGCATTATTTTACACTTTGAATCTTTACACTTTTATGACATATTGCAACACAAAACCTTGGAAGAACTAATCATTCTTTTGCAAGAGAGGGTTTTAATTGTAAAATCCTAACTGTGAGTGTAGTTTTGTGATTGGGTGAAATTATCACTCAACAGAATTGGTACTATAAGGAGGGCCTGAAAGGTAAATATTTGATTTTCAACATTTGAAGTTGTTCAAATTTCATTTAATTTTTTTTTTGAAATGTTTTTCGATTATTGATTTTGAATTGTTATATTTCAAAAATATGGTTGTGATAAAATTGTTGAGAATTTTTTATACATACTTTTACATGTTAAAACTGGTTCAATGGCAAAAACTTATTTACCCCATTATAAGCATGATGGAACAATTACAACTGAGGAACATATTCAAGCATATAAAAACATTATGTTTCACTTTCAAATTATGCATGAAGATGTTATCTTTAGAATATTTCCATACACATTGGATGAATTTGCTCATAATTGATTTATTAATTTACCTGTAGGTTCTACCACTTCTTGGGATCAACTAGAAGCAATATTTCTCAAACATTTTGGAGAATTGGTTAACACGAATATGATATCAAATTAGTTTTCCTCTATTTGTAAAAAACCTGATGAATCAATGAGTCAATTTAATGATAGGTTCCATAGGTTGTATATCGAAATAGAGACACATTACATCATTTTATAAGAAGAAGTATTTCAAGTATACTTGAAATCTTTAGATTCATTTACTTCTGCACTCCTAGGAAAACATATTAGAAATCCATCATTTTCTAGAGCCTACAGTGAGGCAATAATTGTAGAAAAATGGTGGATGATAAATTATCATTACTTAACCCTAAAGTATCAAATAAGATACCACCTATGAGTCATAATACACATTTTTCTCTCATATTAAACAGTTCTTTAGGAGTTATGGATTTCAACCAATGCCAATCATCTAATCTGGCACCCTCGAATCAAGTGATGTCCAATGTAAGTAATAAAGCCTATCAAAATGTAGAAATGTATGAGTCTTCAGACGATGGAGGAATCCTAGATCTAACTAGTGTGGAAACATGTGCTAGGTCAGGACTTTTCATAGATTTGAATAAAATAATTAAAGTATATGATTGAGAAAATCAACGTGTTTCAAATAGTGACCCACCAAAAGTGGTTGAAAATGAATCTGAAGAATATTATAGCTTAAATATTTTTGAATCTAAAGAGTGTATAGAAGAAATGATAGGTTTTCATCATTTATTTTAGGAATATAATGAGTATGATTTTCAAATAGGTAAAGCTTCATATTTGAATGATCCTAGATATGATTTCATTAAAACTACAATGAACTACAAGAAAAGAATACCCCAATGATGATAGCTCAAATGATTGATCATAAAAGCTTATTACTCAAGGAAGATAAATTTTTGAAATTAAAGATGATTTTTTTATTGATGAAGGTGAATTTGAAAATTAATCTAGAGATATATTTGAAGATTGCATAGAAGATATGGTTGAACCTCACCCTTTAGATATAGAAGATAATTATTATAATGTTTAGGGAAGATATGAAGAATGTATTTATTTTACACCTTTTGATAATTTTTTTTCTAAATCTGATATGCAGGACACTAAAATTGCTATCTTACATGAAGAACCTACAACTCCTATACAATAAAAAAATGATGTGCCAATTTCAAAAATAGAGAAATTTTCAAAATTTGATCATTTTGAACATGAGTTTGTAGAACACAATGCTGCAACAGAAAAGGAAGAAATGGTAAAAGTTTCTTATGATTCACTATTTTAGATGAGGAAGAGGTAAAATATTTTCTTTCATTCTCAAATGCTGAATATTTGAGTGCAAATTCCCATGATTATCTTGAAGATTTAAATGAATAAACTTCATGTTTGGCTAACAAAGAATTAATATTTTCAGCTCATCCTAAAGAAACATTTTCTTTGTTTGATCAACAAGATTTATGGTTTGAAAAAGATGGACATATTCTTGATTGGATGCCTAATTTTGATGCTTTTGAAAAATAGGTCATTGATGAAGGTAAAGGGATACAAGATGATGATGGTGATAGAGACCATGAAGAAAAAGAAAATATTACAATGGCTCACCAAGTAGTGGTAAATGAAAGTGTACAAAAGGTAGAATATTATCCTTTGTGTCAAAACATCCAAGATTTAGGTAAAAGTTTACATAATAATTTATTGGATTCAGATGTTATTTATGATGAAATACCATTGGAGGTTGATAAAGAACTAGAGTGGATTCCTATTCCCACCATAAATAATATTGCTTTTCTGAATGAACCAGAAATAGATGTGCTTGAGTTGTTTAATCAAGTTCACCAATAATTAACAAATGAATTTAGGATATAAAATTATAATGATTCTCATTTTGTAAATATCCTAGATTCTTGTAAATTATTGCATGAGTATGATTGGCCTAAAGACATAGATGATGATTTTGCTTTAAAATTTTCAAAAGTAGCCACTTATTTGAAAGAAATCCTATATGCTTGTGAAAATGATAATTCAAGTCAAAATAATGAATTAGGTTTTGAAGTTCACACCTCATTGAATAAGAAAAATATAATTGAAGATCATGTATTCACATGTAAATTTAATAAAAATCCTAAACATTAAATTGCTAATAACCTTTAGTCAAATTGGTGGGGTGAGAAAGGTAAAATGAAGGTTGCATTGTTTGGTTTAATCTTACTTTGGTTGGATTTCTATAAAAATTGGCATGCATATCATGATATATGTCTTCTAAAGTGTGCTAATCGTGTTTGGGATCCAGGGAAGTGATAGCATAAATTTGGTATCATATTGTATATAGTGTATATTTTTGTAAATAGCATTTTGATTTTTATTATTATTATTTTTTGTGCGTAGTCTTTTGTTTCGTGAAATTTTGCTTTTGTTTTTTTTGTTAGTATTTTCAAATTTAGGAAGCAAGTTCTTACTTGCTTATTAGTTTTGCTTGTATATAGCTTGTGGTTTTATGATTTTGTTAATCATCATTTGTGTGTTTGTTTTTATTGTAAATTTTGGATGTGTTTTCATTTTTGGTTTGCAATAAAATTAGCTTATGCCACAATTTTGGATTTCAATTCATGTTATCATTTGTGTTGTTTAAAGTTTGGTGAAAGTGTTGATGTTGTTTCTTTGATTGAGGTAGTTGTGGAAGTTGCAATAAAAAATTGATGATTTTGTTTGGCATTTGTTCCTGGATCACTCAATATAAATTACCTATTTTTGAAATCATACAAAATTTGAAGAAAAGGGAGATGGGATTGTCTAATATATCCCTTTGAATTTGGATCAATATTGTAAAATTTGGAACACTGAAATCATTTTGCAAAAGCTCCACAAATACTACAACACATTAAAATAATATTCAATTTTGTATAGTAAGGTGAAAATCTAATGAACTGAAGTTTTTAACTTTACTTGATCTCTAACCCAAGTGGTAGGTGAATTTTGTAAAAATAATATAAATCTTGATATAAAAGCAAAACAAATATGATGGAAAGTAAAGTCAAATCAGTCACCATAGTCTAGATAACCTTCACCAGGGCTATAGATGCTTGAATGGCAGTGGAGCTATGTCTAGATTGAAATTAAAAAAACAATATGTAAAATTTATCTAATATTTGGGTGATTCAAACCCTTTACCAGGGCTATAAACGTCTGTTTGGCAATAGAGCAATATCACAAAAAGAGTAAGGTTACCTCCACCGGAGCTATGGATGCTCGATTGGTAATGGAGTAATGTAGAGGTGCACTTAAAAGAGAAAATTATTATAACCTAAATTGCAAAACTGATAATAGAAATCTGAATAGCTTTAGGAAGACAAATGAATCACATAGCACACATGGAGCAAAGGCAAATGATTCAGTTGTTCCATTTTGAAATTGTTTATTCACATTCTTTGGATATCATTAATACTTATGTTTCTGATGTTTGGGTTTTGTTGGTTTCAGAATTGGGTTCTTAAGTCCAAAATATTTAGGAACATTTTCTAGCAGAGTCACCATTTGTTGTGACCACTTCACAACTTTCCTAAAATTGGGGACCCACTGAAAATTTTAAGATTTTGATATTTTGATATTTTGGTTTCAATGATCTTGATTGTTTGATTAAAAATAAAACTTTTCTTTACTTTATTTCATATTTTGTTGGGTCTCTTTTGAAAATTTTAAGACTTGATAAGTGTGATTTTAAATGTTTTAATTTTAAAAACTTTTAATTTTAATGTTTAAAATAAATCATTTAAAATCATTAAATAAAATACTTTAGAGTATAATTTTAATGTTTTAAATCATTCATTTTAAATTTTAATTAAAATATTTAAAGTTCATTTTGAATGTTTTTATTTCAAAGTGTATTGTAAATGTTTTAATTAAAATATTTAAAGTACATAATTTTAATGTTTTAAATCATTCATTTTAAAGTTTAATTAAAATATTTAAAGTTCATTTTGAATGTTTTTATTTCAAAGTGTATTGTAAATGTTTTAATTAAAATTTTTAAAGTACATAATTTTAATGTTTTAAATCATTCATTTTAAAGTTTAATTAAAATATTTAAAATTCATTTTGAATGTTTTTATTTCAAAGTGTATTGTAAATGTTTTAATTAAAATATTTAAAGTACAATATTATAAAAAAATTTGTGTTAGTCTTGCAGATTTTCAATATAAATTATAGAACGGAATAAGCGAACAAAGGAGTAGAAAGCAAAGAGAATAATATGGTTATAAAATCCATTTTAAACTATAGAACAGAATGAACGAACAAAATGTTAAATTATAAATAGGCCATTGGAAACCAAGAAAAATGGT
Organism: Wollemia nobilis; assembly: GCA_028583015.1. Taxonomy (NCBI): domain Eukaryota; kingdom Viridiplantae; phylum Streptophyta; class Pinopsida; order Araucariales; family Araucariaceae; genus Wollemia; species Wollemia nobilis. The sequence goes on from JAQPPZ010004207.1 coordinate 64,666, forward strand.
CAGCCACTTTGCAGAGAGAAGACATTAAAGATGAGTAAGGAAATAACAAAGGAGGAGCAAAGACGGATTACACAGGAGATAACACAGTGAAGTGCAAAGAATTTCTGGAAATAATTATTTGTAAGATTTTTAATAATGTATCAAGTTTCATTTTATTAAAATGCGCATGAAAATGGTATTTTAAAAGTTTAAATAATTTGATATGTTTTATGTGGTTAAGAGTCCTTAGAAGATAGCACTCGGTTTATAGATTGATGTGTTTTATGTGGTTAAGAGTCCTTAGAAGATAGCACTCAGTTTATAGCTAGATTGTGTTAAGGCTGGTTAGTTTAAACTGAGTTTAAATTCCATAAAGCTTCTATTTTTTTGCAATATGAAAGTCTAAATTTTCAATTTTAATTTATTTTTCTACCTTAATTTTTTTATTTTATTTTAAAATTTCAAAAATCGGATCATAAACCCTAATTCAATATTATAAAGTTTTAAAAATTTATAATTAGGATTCATGTTTATTCACCATTCAAATATTACGCAAGTTTATATTTGGATAAATAAACATTAAATTTAATGAAAATGTTTCATATACCCTAATTCCAATATTATAAAGTTCTAAAATTTATAATTAGGATTATGTTTACGTACCATTTGAAATTTACATAAATTTATTTTGGAAAATAAACATTAAGTTCTTAATTTTAATATTTCATAAACCCTAACTCAATATTATAAAGTTTTTAAACTTTATAATTAGGGTTTATGTTTATTCACCATCCAAATATTACGTAAATTTATATTTGGATGAATAAACATTAAATTTTAATGAAATGTTTTATTAACCCTAATTCAATATTATTATATTTTAAACTTTATAATTAGGGTTCGTATTTATTTACCATCATTTTAATTTTAAGTAAGTTTTATTTGTGTACATAAACATTAATTTTAATAAAAATGTTCAAAATGATTTATGCAAGTTTTAATATAAAGTTTTGAGCATTATTTAATTAAAAGTTTATTTTGAGGTTTTAATTAAATTTGCATTGCATAAAGTTGAATTTAAAGCAAATTTAATTATTAATTTCAATGTTGGTAAAATGAACCTCATTGAGGATTACATCAAATGATTTTAAATAAAAATTCCTAAAAACCAGGCCTCTTGTTAACAACATGTACTAAAGGGTTATTTTAGCATTATTTTACACTTTAAAATTTTTATACTTTTATGACATATTGCAACACAGAACCTTGGAAGAACTAATCATTCTTTTGCAAGAGAGGGTTTTAATTGTAAAATCCTAACTGTGAGTATGGTTTCACGGTTGGGTGAAATTATCACTCAACAAGTATGTACCAAGGTAAATATACATTACATGATCTAAATTATGTAATAGACTCTATTTATAATACTCCCTGTATTACATTATTTGGATATTGAAGACTTTAGTCTTCAATGTGAATCTTCTTCCATTGATGGCTTTGATTCTTCTATAGATGCTTCAGTCTCTGGATGATACAAAAATGAGTTGAATTTGTGGGTTCTCCTTTCAATTGACCTTGCACTAAATTCCTCCTTCTTTGGATTTATCTTCATCTTCTTCTTCTTTAGCTTTGCCTTTGGATTTATCTTCATCTTCTTATTTTGTAGCTTCGACATTCATGTTATTTCCTCTGTTATTTTTAAGTTCGGAGTCCCTTGATGTCAAGCGCTTTTGATGAACACTTGTTCTCATGATTTTGCATGTCATGAGTGGATCTGAATAGGTTCTTCTTCTCTCTTTTGTACTTATGTAAGACCTGATTTTTTGCCCTTTATAAGTATCAACCTTGAGATCAATGTTAGTAGATCCATCTAAAATAAGTTCTAGAAGATAATAATTTATTCTTTGTAGTAATATTCTTTCATAGCCCTTATAGTATTTGTATTTGAAATGATAGGTGAAAGATGAGTGATTTATTCCATCACAGTATTTGCAAGGATGAAAGCTCCAACAATTTATCTTTTCATGACCATATTGATTGCAATAGGTGCATATTAGAGATGATATGGTAGATTTGAAGTCTACTCTAGTAACATCATATTTATCCATCTCTTTAATCAGATCTTCAAACCATATATACACAATTGAAGCTATTCCATATTTTTCTTTTTGAATAAAATCTTATTGATCAATTTTTCCTATCTTGTATCTTTTTTGAAGTTAGATTCATTGGATGAATCTCCCTTCATGTGGCTTTCAATTTAAGAGCTTATTTCATATTGTATTAGTTCTTACTTTTCTTGGTATTTTTCATCATTGTAAACCATCAAATTTTTTATCCATGTTGGTATCTTCCTTATTCCACTTTTAAGTGTGTTTCTTAGAATGCAAGTAGTCATTTGTGTAACCTATATTCTTTTGGGATAGAGTAGACTACCTTGTAGCTCCCTAGTTTGTTATGGATAAGATATAGTGCTTTTTGTAAATTATAGTTCAATATTTGATTGATCTTGTAAAGGTTTTGTAGATGCCAAAATCAATTCTTATTAGCCCTTATTACTCTTAGTGAACTAAGAACTGATCCCAAATTTTAAAGAGGTAATAATGTTGGACCTTTTGTCTCCTTTTTGATAGATTTAAGACAATAATAATATGTATATCTAAACTTCGAAAAAACTTTGATAAACCTCTCTTTATAAATAACCTATTGGGAATTAGGTTAAGTGTATCTAATTTTTCAATTAATTAATTTGATATAGTAGCCCTTATGACTCCCTAATATTTGGATAAATTAGATCACAATAATATTTGTAAATATACCCAGGTGTTGTAGGTGAGTTGGAGAGGAGAGGGCAATCCTCCAAGGGAGGTCCCAGGTTCAAATCTCCACCCTACCAAAAAGCTAAATTGGGTATCCAAAATCCAATTGATAATGTTGGTGCGGGTAGGGTTGGGTGCGACTCTCGGGTGACTTTGACGGTGTAGAACCCCCTGTTCATGGTCTCTCAGACCAAGGCAGCACCACAAGGGGTTTTTTGCTTAAAAAATATATATATATATTTGTAAATAATTATTAGTTATTTCGATAAAAATCCTTATTGCTCCTAGGATTTATATTGCAAATATTATTTTTATATGATAAAGTTTTCCCTTTGATAAATTGCTTTCAATTAATTAAATTCCTTTAATTACAACCTTATGAATCCAAAGGAAATAAAGCATTTAATAATGGGAATTAAACTTTACCTTTCACCAAGAAATATATGATGTTGATCTTGTTGAGAAGCTAGGGTTGCATGAAATTTACATAGACATCTTGATGCTATGACTGCACCCTCCAATGGAATCACTTGGAGCTATACGCATTTCAAATTTTTTTTTGCTTGCACTCTTGCTTTGACCTCGCTTGTATTGAGCATTGAAGGCTCTAACACCTTCTTTCCATGCTGTAATTATGCACTATTTGTACAGATGATGAAGTGTAAATATTGAGATAAGAATTTACTTGCCCTCTCATTTGATCTTAGTCATTGACATCCTTAATATAGAGAAGCTTCTTGCCTAAGGTGCCAAGTGGCATGTTCATTTCACATTGAGTGTTTGAGAGGAGTTTGGTACAAATGATGTACATTCTTAAACTAGTTTTCCTTCTTGTAACATCCAAATGTTATACTCTTTAGCAAAACATTCGATCTTCCAAGATATAAGTGTATCCCATACACTCAATTCACCAACCCATTTTTGTAAATCCTTTCTTGAAGATGAGCACTCTCTTAACTTGAGTGTTAGGGTTCTCTTTTGGTGACAAGTATCACATTCTTCTCTACATGGACATCCTCCCTTTCTCTAATTCAAACGAACCTTTTTTAAGATCCTTTAAGCTTCAAGAATCCCCAAATTTTCTTTCGTTCACTTGCACTTACTTTCAGTTGGGATATGTAAAAATAATATAAAGGTTTTGAGCATCAATTTTTACCAATGATTGTGGATTGAGTGATACTCTAATGGTGCTTTGTTTTCCTTTCTTCCTTGCTTGCTTATGTCCTCCTTATGTAGATACTATTTCTATTTGATTAACATTGTTCTCCCTTTTTTTTCATGTTGTATCTTGTAGGTTCGTCCATATTGGATGCGAGGAGTATGAGCCCATTGATTGGCTCCTTGAGTTGAGCTTGATTTCTTCTAGCATACAACTGCATTTTGGATGAATTTTCCAGCAAGTGTAGCGCCTCTAGAGCACCTTTAAATCTACCTTTCTCCCTGTATAACTAGATTAGGATTCATGCAATATAATGTAAAATAGGTTTACATAAAATATTTTTATTGCACCTTCATTTTGCACTCTTTTTTCACAACTAAATGTTTGGTTTTGAGGCAAAATATTTGAGTGCAATACGGGTTTTGAGTTTATCCTTTAGAATGGACATCATCCCATTTTAGCTTGGACATTTTATGAAAGGTTCCAAGCTTGTAACCACATGATGGAAGCTTTATTTTGATGTATTTTTCTACACTATTATTGTGCTTTGAACTTGAGACTCACCAAGTCTCATTCAATTCTCCCTTTGATGTTGTTTTTAGTGGTTACTTTCATCTCCAACAACTTGAAGGATAGATATTTTTTGGTGGCTTCATTAGGCCACCCAAAGTTGTAGATATATGTGCACTAATAGTGTCTTTAGACACATTGATTAATTCTATTTTTGTGCCCTTCTCAAGAACACAAGCAAAAATATTTTTGAGAGCAATCTAATGGTGAAAATCTAATAATATTTTAATGCACTAAAAATATCACCTTATTACTCCAATTAACTCTAAAAAATTAATGCGCTTAATCAATATACTGCAACTAATCAAGAATAATCTGAAATGAATCTTCAAGAATTATTCTAAAATTTCTTTAACAAAAAGGTAATAGGAGCTAGTCTTCATTTTCTTTTTCAAAGTAGATAATAGGTAGTTGATATATAGTTTAATATTTCTAAAATCTAATAAACTCCTAAAGTACAAATGAACCTTAAAGAATTCTTTATTTTTGCACCTTTTTGAAGACTCTAATTTAATTCTCCTTTTTGCAACTTCAATCGAGTTAAGGTGCTTAAAAAAATATGATAAGTAGTCCACTTAATGAATCTACTTGCACCAATAGTTGCTTACCTTTTTATGAAAGACCTTTTCACCACTTCTATAGAGGTTGTAGATCTTGGTGTATATGATCACCAAGTTGTTATATTAGATGATATATTGTAGCTCAATCTATAGGCTACCTTGAACAACTTCATCTTCACCAAAATATGGTCTCCCTTTCACAATCCTAGAATTTTTGGTGGCTTGTTCTCCTTTTGTAGTCTCCTCCTTTTTGATGTAGATGTGAAGAGATATTTGATTCTAAAGTGATACCTTATTGCTATAAAAGGTAATCTCCAAGTATCTTGGATTTGGTAGGCTTCTTCTCAAGATTCTATATATCTTGAGGTCTTCTGAGATTTGGTACTCCTTGCCAAATTCTTCTTCTTGTGCTTGTTGTCGAATGTCGATAATTATCCCAAATATTTCACTATCTCCAATAGTGAATTTATCCAATGAATTCTCCTTGGAACTCCTTTGATGAATTATTTAGCAAGTCTCACCAAGCCTTTTATTGGATGCTCGTAGAGACCTCTCCAAGGCCTTTGATTCTGTATCTCCTTCTGGTCTTCCTTGAGACCTTATCTTCAACCTTCTACTTCTGGAAGTGTTGGTGGTGATATATTCTCCTAGATATCTAATTTTGCTACCTTTGTATTCAAGAAAGAATTTCCTAATACTTCTTCATCAATGAGATATTCTCATAATATCTTTTACTTTAGGTTCTAGATTGATTTTGAAGAAGATACTTCTCCTAACCTTATTGTAGGAAGCTTTCTAAACTCACTAAATCTTCATGTTCCTGCAATAAAATATTAGTACTAAAATCTACTTTTGAGTTAGATACTTTATTCTAAAGTATTCTTCAATATCAAGGCTTCTATGGTATTTTTTAGTATCAAGGCTTTTGTGGGCTTTCTTCAAGATCAAGGCTTTTATGGCCTTTATCAATACCAAGGCTTTTGTGGCCTTTTTAAGGCTTCTATGGTCTTTCCTTCTAGATCAAGGATTCTATGGCCTTTTCTTCTATATCAAGGATACTATGGCCTTTTAAGGATTCTATAGTCTTTTATTCTTGTGAAGTTTCCAATCTAGCAATGGATATCTCCTATCTCCCAACTTCACCACAATTATGCTCCAAAATTTTTTTGTGTAGTGTTATTCTCTTGTAGTAACTAATATCTACACTATGAAAGCACTCCAAATTTTGGGCAACAAAGTTGAAATCTCCTAGATTTTTGTTGTAGGAGGTGTCCCAATCATCTGAGAATAAATTCCCTACAATAAAAGAAACTTTAGGTCAATTTCTCTAGGTCTCTTATATGAGCTTCACTAGTTGACACATAAAACTAGTGGATCAAATGTTGAGTCCTAGTATTTACAAGTTTTCCCTTGAAACTCTGTGGAAAGACTCCAATCATATGCAATATCAGTATTCCATAATATGAGATTTCTTTTAGTCCTAATCTTGTGGCTCTCCTTAATTCTACCACCTAGAATATCTTGAGTATTTTTTATAGTTATTGGTCCAATTGCACATCAGGTTGACAAAAACTCAAGGTCTATGACAATGGTGGTTTCCTTAATGACCTATCGTATCTCTGATACCACTGTTAGCCTTTGATACAACATGTAATGGGAGATAGCAAACACAATATGTAGAATAAAATGACAAAGTAAATCTGTGAGATGACTGAAAATAATATATATATATATATATATATAGAAATGATGGAGATGTTTACAAAATTTTGAGGAAATGAACACTCCATGAATAGAGCTACTACTCAAGAATAGACATCAATCATATTACACCCCAATCATACTACAATTCTACATCATATCACTCTAAATCTATATGCAACTGTATGCTCTCTATCTATGTTGCTCTATATCTAATCTATACATATGGCCCTTTAAATAGAAAATAAGTTCATTGGCCAACACTCTGCCTAGATGTGTAAGGGATAGCTTGCACATATACAACTTGCATTTTGACACTTGTGCATTTATTACAATGCATGAAGTAACTAAAATAACTTTCCTTTAAAGTAATCTAATATCCTAAATATGTACCAAGGTAAAGGTACATTTACATGATCAAAATTATGTAATAGAATGTATTTCTAATATATTATTTATCTTTTAGTTATGGAAGAAAATATCAGCTTTTCTTGTGCTTCACTTTTGGATCTCATCCTTTCTTTGTAATTCTCTTTTTCATATCTCTTAGAGAAACTAAACTCTCTCTTAACTTTTAGGAACTGTATCCTTCTTTTCATCTGCTTGGGGGATAATAAATTGATTTCTATCTTGTCATGATAGAAATATTTTCTTCCTCATCAAGATCTTGCCCAACCATGATTTGATATTGTTGCCAAAGTATGTTAACTCTACATTTTGTATTCCTCTCCATATTTTCCATAGCATGTTGCACATGACATTGGTACATAATGATTAACTTTGAATCATGAGGATCATTACATACAAGGCACCATACATTCACAAAACTGGTTTTAGAAGGATATTATTGATCTTCTTGATTTGCATTAACTCTGATCCCTACACTATTACTATTTTTTTTTAAAGCGAAAAACCCCTTGTGGGGCTGCCTTGGTCTGAGAGACCACGAACAGGGGGTTCTACACCGTTAAAGTCACCCGAGAGTCAATCCCTACACTATTACTGGTACCAGGCTTTTGATATCTATTGATATAGGGGAATCTCATTTTTTAAGATCTTCTATATCTCTTTTCTCCATAAAATTCATATTGTTACTAAGTTTTTTCAAAGTACTATGAATATAAAGTAGCACAATAGATTCTTGAGGTATTTGAGATGAAAGTGGTTGAAAAGGAACTAAAGTAGATGGTATTTTTGGGAGTGGAATTGAAGCCATATGAGAAATTGGGGATGACAAAAAAGGAGGATCCATGTAAGAAGATGTAGCTACTTGACTTTGAAAATTATAAATTTTAGAATAGTAGGGCATCACAGTTTTTGGGGGTAACCTTCCTACATTGATGAGGATATTTTTAGCTTGCACAGTTGCATTGTAGACTTGAGGGAAGGTGTATATCCCTGACTATTCAGTTTTTAAACCCAATTATAATCCAATGGCTCTAATATAATACATAAAAGCAAGGGGTGCAACTAGCCTAGCTTCAGGTATAATCCTCTTCTAGGTTGTACTGAATCTTAGATTGAAGTCTAAAACTGACTCTTACTGATGCTTTTGCATGGATGTGAACTGATTTAGGAGAGAAAAGAGATCAACAGACTCATTTAACTCTTCTACAAAAGGCTTAGCTAATTCAACCCATGAAGCAATGCTATTGTCTTCTAAGGTCCTAAACCAATGTAGGATTTTTCCTCTAAAAGATAGGGTTAGGATTTTGCAATCACATCTTCATTTTTTATATTAAGAATTACCACTAAATTTAGGATATCTTGGTAATGCTCATAAGCAATTTTACCCGATCCATAATAAGTAGAAATAGCTTTGGATACAATTTGAGGGATATCATGCATTTGGGCAAGTCTCAAGGGATCATTTGTATTCCAACTAGGGTATTTCTACATAGGCTGGTTTGGAACCACATTCACCTACCCAACCATATTTATAGATACTATTATTATTGGAGGTGGTCTTGGAGGTACTTCAGGGGATGGTTCTAGTGGAGCCTCATCTGATTGAAAATATGAGTTCAAATTTCTTATGATATTGGATCCTCTTAAGGGAAGCTCATAAAATATAAATAAATCTAGATTGTTCTTCATAGATGACCTAGTATTCATAAAATATGAGCTATTAGAATGGATTTTTTGGTTTCTTGCATTCAGGGAATCACCAAGTGAATTTATTGTTGACCGCTTGATGAGGTCAAGAAAATCCACTAAATCTTGATTTCTCCATGAAAAAGTAAAAATAAAAAAAATGGTGGGCTATCTAATATTCTTGTAACAGTGTCCCATCAGGCATGCCATAATGGTTGGGATATGAATTGACATCAAGCAAATATTGAAATTGTGACTCTTATATTCCAGTATTCTTATTAGGCATGCACCGCTAATCACAGTCCAAACCTCAAAATTGGATGGATTAAAGAGTACTCTAATCCAACCTCCAAAGTAGGCTGGTATTCCTTGTCAACGAATAGGGTGTTGACTCATTTAAGTTCAGTTAAATGTTTAAGATATGGAGATAGAAATGGATTTAGGGTTAGAAAAGTAACAATTAAACAATGGTCGAATAAAGCTAACAACATAGGCATCTATAGGAAAACCCTTTGATAATCAATTTCCAGTGTCCCACACTTGCAATTAATAATATTCAAAATAGGTAGTGTTCATGGATTTAATAAATAGAGACATACTTCAATAAATAATTTCAAACATCTAAGATACTAATAATCTAAATAGAAAAATTATATCATTACCTAGACTAACAGAAAATAATTTCTTACAAGTATATATTTAATTATTAAATATTTCAAAGTGATCTAAGCTAGCAATCCAATATCAACAGAATAGACTAACCATAGCAACAGTAGTAGAAATGTATTCATAGATTGAATCTCTCAAAATATTATAGAAGATACCAGCCTAAGGTAAACATCCAAGTAATGTCCCTTATATTGATTTGCAGAAAGTATTTACATAGTAGGGTAAGAAAACACTCTAGAGTCAACCCTAAAAAATGAGGATTCAACCTCTATATATAGTTTTACATGCTTTCAAAAATGAAATAAAATGGAACATTACAAGTAAAATGAAACATCATATCAACTAGGTGTTGAGGTGGTAGCCTCTTATTTATCTTGGATGAAAGAAGAAAATGCACGATCTTGTGCTTGTATACAACTTGCTGGAATTTCATGGTGTTTGGCTTCAGACTGCACAAAATTGTTATCCATCTCATTCATTTTTCTTGTAGATGCTATTTAGCCATAGATATGCAACTATCTTTATTCTTGGTTCTTGATATGCTCAATGCTTTCATTTCTAGTTCACTTTGATCAAGCAAGTCTTATTACAGATGTTTTTGTATGCATTAGAGAGCTTTGAAATAAACAAATTGTTGATACTTTTATGGAGGGTTGATACCTATGCCTTGCTCTTATTATTGGCTACACAACATAGAACCATATCATAGCCCACTTATTGAAACATGCTATTCAAACCTTTGACTACTTTGATCACAGGTTGTAGCAAACAATGCTTCAACGTATAAATGTGCTTTAAACCATATGGGGTGGATCATTGCATTGGCCTATGCCTTTTAATATTTGGGTCATCCTCCTTTTGCTTTGAATTCATGGTGTAGAACAAAGTCCAAACCATGTTGTATACCACTCCTTGAAATTCATATGTGCACATTTGACCGATGTTGACCATAGGGTAAAACCTTGCTCTGGCCCATGCAGGATAAAACATTATGTTGGACTACGTGATATGGAACCTTACGCTGGCCCATGCCTTGGAAGACTCCTTTGTTAATTTTGACCTCCTTGACCGTGGGCTAGAACAATGTGTTGGTTCCCACGGTATGGAACACACTTTATCTTGCGGGTGATAGAGCGATGGCGTAACCCATGATTCAAAGAGTAATAAAGTTCTATTTGATCAATGTTGACCATAGGCTAGAACAATTTTCTATACCACACATGGTAAAACATACTATGAACCATTGTACTTTGTCTGTGCTATGGCTTACAATCTTGAAATCGCTAAGTGTGAACTTTGACTGCTTTGACCACAAGGTAGAACAATGTATGTTGTGTCGTTGCTGCAGGATAGAACCAACTCCTTAAAGACTTAGAAAATTTTGCAAAATTTTTCTAGGAATGTGGCCATTTTGGGCCTACAATACCTAGGTGTACGAGAACCCCTAGTGAAATCAACTCGCCTCGAACATTTTGGCAACCTCTACAATGGTGATATTTCTAAACTAGTGTCTTCAAATCACTAGTTTGTTCTAGCCTATAACCCCTCATGATAGCATCATATTTATTACTAGTGGTAGCTGCCCTATCCTACATTTAGATAAAAATAAAAATTAAAAAAGAAAACATTCTAAAATATAAAATACTATTTGATGGTCAAAGATGGAATTATTACATTCAATTTCTCTCGTGTCATGGAAATGGCTTGTAGTGTTGCATGCACTACAATTGGTACAGGAGTATTTTTCAAATTATAAAAAATTTAATATAGAGTGCTAAAATATAATTAACACTACCAATAATGGGTTGTCTTCTTGGTTTGCAATTGCATGCCATGTAACTCAGTTTTGATCTGATCTAAAATATACGTGCACCAATCGAACCTATCATGCTTCTCACAACAAATAGCATAGGCTAGTACCCAATACAAAGTTTTTGATCTTCCAAACAGAATTATTGTTGCTTGGAAGAACTCAATAATGGCCTTCAAATTTGTATGCTTAACATAGGTGATTGCTAACCCTCTTTTTGACTTGGCAACAAAAGTTGTAAAAAAATAAATTAGATAGCTATTTACAAATTTGAAATTTTAAATATTAATATAGTCTAAGTAACAAGAATTATACCTACCAAATATGCTAATACATGATTGTACATTGAGTCGAGGTATCCTTTATCATCTGCAGACATTTAAAACTGCATTGACACTGGAGGATAATCATGTAAAGGAAGATCTATCAATATATTAATGTATGCAGGTGTGACGGTGAATGACAAATTTCTATTTTGTATTTTCATTTTGACTATGGCCTTGTCATGGTCATAACCGGCTATAATATGTTGTAGGAGGACTTTATCAGTTTTGAAATGTGGTATTGAAACCAAGTTTTTCAAACCTACATCATCTAACCATGATAAGTCCAAACTTGAGGTTGTCAAAAAATATGAAATTAAAGTGCAAGAAATGTTCTTGAACTTTGGAGTAGGGGTGGAAGTGGTGGCCATTGATAGAAGTTGGAAGCAAGAGAAATTGGATTGGAAAGGTTGTTAGAAAATGATTCACTCCGGTCGGGTGCAATCATAGAAATGAACCTGAAAAATTATAGTTGATGCCCTTTTATAGAGAAAATAGATAGATTTAACACGTGGCAACATTGTATTAGACATGCAATATGGGTGATCGATCATGTGATACATGGTATTCAGTCCATGGAGGAATTTTTTTAAAGTCAAATTTTTTTCTACATTCAGATCATATTTTACATTAGGGCTAATACCAGACCATACTCTACATCAGGCTCAATACCAAACCATATTCTTCATCAGGCCTGATACCATACCATATTATGCATTAGGCCTGATACTAGACCATATTCTACATAATACTTGATACCGAATCATAATATGCATCAGGCCTAATATCGGACCATATTATGCATCATACCCGATACTAGACCATATTTTGCAATAAGCCTGATACCAAACCATATTCTACATCAGGCCCAATACCAGATCATATTCTGCATCAAGCCCTATACTAGACCATATTTTGCACCATGCTTGATACCAAATGCTATTCTACATCAGGTCTAATACCAAATCATATTCTACTTTAGGCTCGATACCAAATCCTATACTACATTAGGCCTGATATCTAACCATATTCTACATCAAAACCTATATCAAACCAAATCAATCCTGATACCAAACCATATTTTGCATGAGGCCATACCATATTCTAGATTTTATCTGATACTAGACCACATTCTACATCAGGTCGAACCATATTCTAGATTCGATTTGATACCAAACCACATTCTGCATCAGGCTGCACCATATTATGGATCTGGTCCAAGATTGGACCACATTCTACATCAGACTCGACCATACTCTAAATCTAGTTTGAGATTGGACCATACTCTAAATCTAGTCTGAGACCAGACCATATTATGGATCTTATCTAAGAACGAATCATTATTTGTATCTTGTCCATTGTTGAAACTTGTTTTCCACCCGGTCTGGCCAATAATTTGAAATTCACCAATATTTTAAAAAAAATTATGAAAAAATAAGGTAATTTGCCATGTCCTCCTACATGAAGTTGGCCAAGATTAACTAGGTTTTTGAAACGGATTCACCATTTTTTTACAAGTATATTTTGGGTTCGACCCCTTATGCATAACCCTATTTGAGCCTAAATCCAATAGGAAACCATTATTTGCCATTTGGGTATACTCTTTGACAGGGGGTGTGCTTAAACTACCTCTCAGTAGTTTTCTATTATTTTTACCCTTAGTCTCATAGGATTAGGGTTTCAACATCAAAACACACAAAATAGTATAGGGATTCACAAAGAAAATTTAAAAGAGATAATAACATTGTATACATGATTTGCTTTTATTTTTATTTACATAATCAAATATCATGGTAACTACATGCAGTCAAGCTCACTCATGAGATGATGCAATTGAAAATACACAAGGAGATGCATAACATATCTAATTCAATCTTGAGGACATGGTCATTCCACCATGGCATCCTGGTCTATGTCATAATGTTGATATATATATAGGAAATCTAACCTTCAGGAGGTCCCTATTCAGGATGCATATATGGGTCCTCCTTATGATCAATAATATGAGCTTCTTGGTCGAAGTTGATCATGTGCTACCACTAGACATAACCCACCCTTTGAGGGACCTATAAGGGGACTATCATATATTCATATCATAACATGATCTAACCACCAATTTGAGCATGAGTGAGATGACACACCATCACATACCCTAGACAGGTAAGATTTCACTTGATCATCCATGGATGAGTCAAAATATGCTCATTTAGATAGGTATGGTCCTCACCATCCCAATAGGGTAGCCTCATCCACACACACCTACCTTTAATACAAAGAAGAGGAAGACCTAGGTTATCCTATTTTTCATTGCAAAAGTGCTCTATGCAGGCACTTGTACCTCTACACCATCCAAATATGTAGACTTTAAATTCAAAGCTTAACATCAGGTCAAAACGTCTTACCTTGATCATGGGAAGTGGGTAGCCAACCTTGTTGGTACTACAGAGCAAAATAAGTCCCTCTAAATAAATACTAGGGCTTGTCAACCTTATACGATCGATCGAATCAGTCAAATACCTAGGCCAAACATGAATAGATAGGAGCAACTACACCAACTATAGTTGGATAAGTTGTAAATGGACTAGGAGCACCTAGAACGGGATCAATTAGAGCAAAAAAGAGTGCATCAATTAAGGTTGCATTATCAATTGCACCAAGAGCAATTACAATGAATAATGCATGAAGAGGTTCACATACCTAGTACTTATAGGTAAAAAGTTCTCAAAGGCACATTGTGCAACATCAAGATTTACCTACTAGGCCAAACCAAAATTGGTCTCCTCATGTGCCAGTCAGTCATCATAGGTCTCAGCAACATCTAACACAAATCCTCCAACCAGAGCATGAAATCAATGATGAATTAAGATCAAAATATCAGGATTAGGGGTATCCAAAGTCACTTTATGAGGATATAGTTGATGACTATGATTAGCTCCTAGTCCCATTAGGCAACTTCCATATCCTCTCACTTGAGGAAAAATGAGAAGATATGAGATCATCTCTATTGAAGCTTACAAGTTGCTCATCGAGCACATTTGATCACTAGAAAAACAAGCTTAAAGAATGGGTCACAAGAAATCCACTCTGAGTCACCTATGCAATCAACCACTTCACATTTCTATCCCATGTCCCTTATATCTAGAGCATTTTGAAATACCCAAATTAGATAAGTTTGAAGAGGATGAGGATGCATAGGAGCATATCACTAGTTTCATGAACCTACTATTTCAAATTCAAGGTGAGGATGCCTTGTTACTAAGAACTTTCTTGATAATACTATTTTGATCAGCACTAGAGTGGTTTAATAATCTATCAAGGCACAACATTCATAGCTTTGAGCAACTCACAAATGCCTTCCTAGAATGCTTTTCATTTGGCATGAGGAAGAAAGCCAACCTGACTGACTTGTCTAACCTTAGACAATTTGACGATGATTCGGTCACATATTATGGTAACAAGTGGAGGAAGGTGATGTTAAAATTATATTTCATTCTATCTTTAATAGAATTAACTTGAATGTTCACGAGAATTTTTTCAAAGAAAATTTTGCTTCTCCTACAATGGCAACAATATCAAACATTCGAGGAGGCTTCGACGCAAACCAAGGTCATCAGGATATTAAAGTCCAAGAGGGGGATATTAAAATCCATAAGAGAGAATTGAACAAAAAATCTAGGAGCAAATATCCACAACAAAAACCACCTATTGTCAACCATGTTATCCTAAATTTTCCAAAGCCTGAGAAAGTACCTCAACAACCCAACTATTAGGTGCAACTCCCTCCAACCTAAAATCGTAATAGACCATAGTGAAATTAGACATAAAATCAACTGCACTGCCAGCCTCGTAATTATACGCCACTACCTGAGTCTTTGGCATCTCTTTTCAATCAATTATGTGAGGTAAAGGTTATCACCCTACCTAAAATTCATCAAATAGATCCTGAGCATTGGAAACCAAAATGGTACAAAGAAGACATATACTACTTATACCATCGATAAAAGGGTCATGTAATGTCCTACCCCTTTCGAAGACAAAAAAATTTGCCACCAAAAGAGCCAAGTTTCGATCTTGGGTTCCAAACTAAAAACTTGAGTGTCTTGTTTGTTGATTTGGGTTATTCAATGTTTTGTATGTTTGGAGATCATATGAAAATTCAATGTACTAACTCCAATTTTCAAATATCATATTAAATCATGAATTTTCAACAAGACATTTGTCATGCATACTTAGAAATAACAGGGCAGCTGTCAAGAATGGATCACAACTTGAAAACTATCAATCCAAATGCTACCAAATTCGAACACTAGCTTTTTCAAATATATATAAACAAACCCAATAAAGGAAATTACATTAAAAGGAGTATACCCAAAATTGTGAAGGTCTGATACAAATTTGGAAATGTTCATCAACACACATAAATCTTCATTTTTTATCATAAAATCCAATTTAAAAACTTTTCCAGCATACAACTTATGTTTTTGAATACCCTTTTTGGAGACAATAACAAAGCATGTAAGAAATCCTCCAAAGACTAGGCATTTGGACCTAGGCAAGCAACTCGTCCCCCAAGAAATGTATGGCCATGCCGAGAGCGAGTACTGATCGCTAATAAACACTACAAAAATCCAATGAAAGTCTTCAGAATTTGTAGAAAATGTGGCGGCTAGGTCTGTAGTTGCAAGTAGATCTCAAACTTCGACAAAACATTGCTGAGTGTGCATCCAAATCACTCTATTTTGGCCCTAGATGGTATGGCCAGCTGAAGGAGTGAAGTGCAAATGAAATTGTATTGTTATTAACTTCAAACCCTCTCTAATCTGCTCAACAATATCTGAAAATATCATCGTTATCAACTCAATTGCATCTACTGAGTATGAATGCTCATTAACCAATCTAAAGGTATCTTTCAACCTCAAGATATGGTGTCCTTGTATGTGGTTTTTGTCACAATACAAGCCTGGAATGACTAAAATATTGCAACCTGCAAGTCTCACACAATAAGCTTCAAGAATAATAATCAAAGATGATGAAAATGAAGTTTCATTTCTCTTTTTATAACTCTCCAAGAGGGGTCGACCTCTTTTTTCCTCTTTCCAAAGCAACATTAAAATAAAACATTTTAATTTTAATTCTCATAACTTGGCCAACCATATTAACAATTAAATATTATAAGTCACATTTATATTTCTACTTGTTTTTTAAGTGACTAATAAACCTTATATCTCCCACATATGAAATATTATAAAGTTAAACTATATTAAATATTTAATTTAATATAATTAACTTTACACATTAAAATCTCTGCATCCTGGACCCCAAAATCCCAAACAAATTATGGAAACGGATACCCATTTTGTTGAGGTATTCAATCGTACTATTCATTTCCATCGATTCCCTAGATGACTGAATTACTAAAAATAGTAAGTCCTCCCACAAGTGTCCAAAATGACCTAAAAATATGGCAATAGAAAATTTTTCTCATCCAAACAACAATCCACGTCACTCGATGGGCTCCCAACCAACTGACACTACCTATGGGAACCCTTGAGTAGGCAAGTTCACTCATCTCCTATTGTTCGACTAAGAAGGGGACATTACAGTGGTATCAGAGCTCACCTTATCCTGCCATCCTGAGGGTTACAAAGTTGTAGTAGTGTGTTGGTAATGGCTACTATCCAAGAACTCATGATAGAGCTAATGCAAAAATTTCAAGAACAAAATGAGTTTTTTACAACAATAATAGAACATCATCCTAAGTGGTTGAAGCCTCCATTAGCAGTTGGAATAAAAACAGGGACAAAGGGAAACGACTCATTGCAGCCAAGCATAGTTGTGGATAGTGAAGAGGACAAGGAGGTTGAAAATTTAGAGAATGTTTCATGCATAACCGAGGTTCAGGTTGATTCTTGTATTGATGGGGAAAAAAAAGCAACAGTAGTAATTGATGAAGATGAGGTCACTTCATCTTGTGTGTTGGATATTGGAGAGGTGTGTATTGATGAGCATGCTGATCTTGTGGTTGAGGATTCAGTTGTTGATGTAGTTGGTGATTCATAGGATGAGCATATTTTTGTCATCACTTAAGATTTTGAGGTTGGTGAGTGCAGTGCAGTGAAAGGGCCTAAGATTGATCATTGTGCATTGGAGGATACACCTAAGAGTTTATTTTGTGTTGATGATTCTAGTTCATTGCAGGATCACATACAGGTTACAGATGAGCAGGTTGTCCACACATTGACACATTTGAATAGCACACATGAGTTTGTTAAATGTATTTATCAGACAACCCAAATTGGAGAGAGAAGGCACCAGTTGACAGTTGGAGCTACTGCTACAAATTTGTAGGCCATCAAGCGAGCATTAGAGGTAATCAAATCAGATTACTTAAGGCTATTATCTGATAGGGATCGGGTTATACAGTTTGTAGAGAAGACTTCCCTAGAGCTCACTCGAAAATATGAGGAGATTGATGAGCTTTGTCTTGAGTTGAGTTTAGCTCATCACTCCCTTTTCACAGTGAAAATTCAGTCATCTGTTGCATCCACTTCACATGATTTAGAGACTAATTCGGATACTATGGTGGTTAAGTAGTTGATTGAGGGGATACATGAGATTGGACGTGAGGAAGGATTGATTAGTTCTAATGATTCTGCATTCACTCAATTCGGTCAGTATGAGCATAAGCAAAGTGATGATATGCTTTATTTAATGGATGCTACTTCCTCATTTGGTGTAGTAGATGATGATACATTACCTGATTTCGATCCTGAGGATGATGATGCAAGCCATACTTCAGGGGATTATTTGGAGCTTCATAGGGGTTCAGTTGGTGAGGTTCATATGGATTGTATAGAGAGGTATGCTAGTCATTTTTATTTCAGCCCATATGTAGATGAGTGGACCTTTTTTTGGATGACACATAGTGGTGGGTTGAAAGATGGTTATAGCAGGTTGTATACTTCACTGGGGTATGAGATGGCTTCTTCATTAGAGGGTAAGGTGATTCATTGCTGGGATGATTGTTTGGTTTAGCATGATGGATGTAGTGTAGAGACAGAGTTATGGCTGAACAACTCTTCGCTTGTATGCAGTTATGATATTTCGATGTTGGACCTTGGATTTTTCCTTGGTTCGGGAAATATGGCAGGGGACCACATATGGATTTGGGATCCAGATAGTTGTCAGTGGTTTCGTTGTTGTTTCACCAAGTTGGCAGTTGACATGACTGCTAAGATATTCTTTGGCCCATGGGATCCAGGAGGTGTGTGCCCATGGAGGTCAATGATCTGTGGAGATCGTGCCTTGATGTCACTTTCGTTGGCTATTTGGTGGCGGGAGTTAGTTCAGACTCCCAGATGGGTCATTATTGTTCGGTTGTGGATTAGCAACCGATTAACTCCAATCTTATGTCAACAAAAATATTGGAGAGATTTTTTGGTCATGGATCGATTACTTTGGTTGTTGGGAGTTTTTGGGGGGTTGATTCTAGCATCCTCTCAACTTACCATCCTTGATTTACTTGTCCTCTCACACTGGTTTTTCAGTCTAGTTTGGGGTGTTCTCATTCTGGGAATACAGATGAGGTGTGTGCGACTGTGTTACTATGAGCTTCTAGTTTTTATCAGAGTGGCGTAGCGTTAGCGTGTTAGTTCTGACAGGATGTTGATTTGGGACTTAGAGGATATGCTCAATTTCAGTGTGGTGATAGAGCTTGATCAGGATTATGGAGAGCAGTTTACTTGTTAGTTGGTTGAACTATTTTAGATACTGATTGCACTTCTAGATAGAGGACTACATGAGATGACATTTGTAGAGGGTCAGCAGTGCAGGATTTATCTCAGTTGGAGATATGAAGCTCATCGGATCATCTGGGATCCAGGGATTGCATGGCAATTATTTTTGAGATTATCATGTTCTGAGATTGGATTGCTTGAGGACAAGCAATATCAAGGAGGGAGGACTGTAATGTCGCCATCCTAGTCAGCTAACAGAGCATAACATGGACTTGCCTATTCATAAGGTTTCGTAGGTAATGTCAAGTGTTTAGGAACCACTTTCACTGTAATATCCCACCAAAGTTGAGATACGAAATTTTTGCCTTGTTTTGTTATTTTGGAAATTTGCAAGATTTTCAGTTTTTGTGCAATATTCTGATTTTTTTTGTATTTTTTATTTAAGTACAAATATGCAGAAAAAAGTTAAACTGCCAACTTGAACAAATAATATCTAGCAAACTACTTGGCAGGAATCAATGAAACTTGGAATTTAGATAATATTTATATAAAACTATAAACCCTCTAAAGGACTTTGGAAAGTATCAAAATACCTAGAAGTTGTACAAGACTGAAAATGGTGACTTTATAGCTGAACAACAACACAAGAATATATGTATTTCTTTCCCAACAACAAATAAAAGATGTCTTTTTACAATATCAATGCAAAGGAAAGATTCCAATCCTTAGACGCCTCAATTACAATCATTAATTGGCACCCAAACTTTGAATATTAAAAACCACCTTCAATGCCAGGCAAGATATGGTACGGCCAGGCTAGAGGAAATTATGGCCAGCAAGAAATGTTTGAAATCTGCCCTGAAACCATAAGAAATCCACTCTAAATGGAATGACTGGAACTGTAGAAGCAAAATAACCAAGTCACCTTGAAACCCCAACTCAAATCATGGAATCACATACAATAAATGACTCCACTTGTACGACTATGCTGAGGAATGAATGCTACAACAATGTATGCAAAATATGCTTCGAAATCCCTTCCAAACTCCTTGAAAACCACTGTAAATCTACATATATAAAGCTCCAATGCAACCCTTGAAGTAGAACTGCTCATGAATACCCTGATAATATCTTTCAACTCTGAGGATGTTGTCCCTGCTGTTGATTTTCATCACACAACAAGCTGAATTCGAAACCCCTGCAACTCTGCAAGAACTCCTCAAAATTGCTCCAAGAGAATGAATAGCCAAAGATGATGAAAATGAAGTTTCATTTCTCTTTTTATAACTCTCCAAGAGGGGTCGACCTCTTTTTTCCTCTTTCCAAAGCAACATTAAAATAAAACATTTTAATTTTAATTCTCATAACTTGGCCAACCATATTAACAATTGAATATTATAAGTCACCTTTATATTTCTACTTGTTTTTTAAGTGACTAATAAACCTTATATCTCCCACATATTAAATATTATAAAGTTAAACTATATTAAATATTTAATTTAATATAATTAACTTTACACATTAAAATATCTGCCTCCTGGACCCCAAAATCCCAAACAAATTATGGAAACGGATACCCATTTCACCGAGGTATTCAATCGTACTATCTGTTTCCACCGATTTCCCAGTTGACTGACTTACTAAAAATAGTAAGTCCTCCCACAAGTGTCTGAAACGGCCTAAAAATATGGCAAAAAAAAATTTTGCTCGTCCAAATAACCATCCACATCACTCGGTGGGCTCCCAACCAACTGACACTGCCTACGAGAACCCTTGAGTAGGCAAGTTCACTCATCTCCTATTGTCTGACTAAGAAGGGGACATTATAGTCCTCCCTCCCTGAAATTGCTTGTCCTCAAGTAATTGGAGTGCTAGATGCTGTAATATCTGCTCATCTTCCCAGGTAGCATCCTCTAAAAAATGGTTGATATAGAAGAGGGCAGCAATGTCAACTCTGAGAACAATCATCCTGGGAATGCTTTCGCTGCCCAAAACTAGAAACACCCTGCTGGCACTTAAGCTCCAAGTGTCCAAAAATTCATCCCAAGGATTCAAACATTCCCACACAGCAGTAGTAATGAAAACATTATTAGGAAATATATCATTCACCAGTATGAAGTGTATGTAAAAACACTCTCGAGATGCCCAAAAATGAATATACATACCGCTGTCCAAGACTAAATTTATTATCTCAAGGTTTGATTCATGACAAATCAGTGTTTTACACAAAGCATATCTACTATAATTCAAAATTACATCACCTGGTATGCAAAATTTGATCTCAATACCAACTGAGGTGACCTCCCAGCAAGTCACCAACTCAACAAATCTCCAATTCATATTCAGAATCTCCATCCAATCCACTTGTATAAACACATATGGATTCATAACATGACTGCTCAAAGAGCAAACAACAAGTAAGAGAGCATCATTACAATTTGTATCATTCATAATCAAGGGGTGACTGTTACAACATACTCTGGAAACCCAAATGCTCCTCCAAAACTGAATTGAGTTAGCTGCAACAATCATGTAATAACAAAATCCAACCTTACCATCCAGCTGAATGTTCCCAAATAGAGCAGTCCTAATTTTGTCCAAAATTGAAAATGTCATCATATGGTCTGATTTTTGGAAACTCAGCGTACCACATATATCACCACTACTGCATATTTGAAATATGTCCACTGGAATGCTAACAATGACCACATTAATGGAAAAGGTCTCCCAAAAAGTTACTAACTTATCAAGCATCCAATCCTTGTTCAAAATTTCTCTCCAATCCATTTGTATGATCACAAATGTATATATATGTTGGCTGATTAAAAGAGGAGCAGCAACATACCTTTCAAGCAGTTGTTTATCGAAGCTACTCCGAGCTCCAAGTGTCTCTTTTTTGACATAAGAAACATCTTCATCCCTTGGGTTCCAATTAGAATCAACATCATGCATGAAATATTCTAATTTGCTTAACAATTCATTCCCTTTTAAATTTTGCTCCAACTCAAATTTTGGAACTGCTCTTGGGTCCCATATCCTGATACTGTCACCAGTTGTTCCTCTAGAAATAATGAGTGTTCCCATAAAAGCCACTCCTAGATTTGAAATATTCTTTTCATGTTCCAAGATATCATAGCAACAGTCAATGCGAACAACCTTCTCCTTGATTTTTTGTAAGTATTATTTTTCTTGAGAAGCTATCATTTTAGCTTCCTTGGCTCTCCTTAGCCACTCATCACACATTTTCTGGTTCCTCGTTACATTTTTTGTGTTTGTTGGAAGAATGATTAATTTATTTCCTTCCTCATCTTCATATGATGTTTCAGTATTTGCTGATTTGGCAAATTCCAAATCAACATACCCCTTAATCATCGTACTGTCAGGAAGACTTGTGTTCTTCTGTTTGCTTACAAAAACACATGAGGAAACAACCTCATCAGTTGTTGATTTAACATCCTCTAAATCAGCATATCCCATGATCTCATTAATCTCATGATGACCATCATACACTTTTCCACAAGTAGACACACCATCATGCACCAATGAACTGCTGCTCAAAAAAGTGCAAGGCTCATCATACCTTATGTCCAAGGTCTCACAGACCCCACTGGATTGCTCTGGAAACAATTTCACAATTGTTGTCCTATAATTCCTATCATTATTAAAGTCATCTTGGGTCTCTGCCATGCTTACCGCATGAGGAGAAGTATCTGTTTCTAGCTCTAAGGTCTCAACCTCCCTGCTGTCCATAACTTTACTTGGATGCAATAAGTCATTCTCTTTGTTAATTTCACATGTGTGGCCAAGTGTCCAAGATTCCTAACATGTGAAACACCTGTGCTCACGTCTCATTTGGTTCTTTCTCATCCGTGGTAGTCCTGCGACCTGTAAACCACTAGAAACCATTTCTTTTTTTGCCAACTGCCTTTTAAAGTTTTTTGGAATAGCAAGTTCTTCTTCTATCATCTTGACCTTCTTGGACCCAACAATGTTTCTTTGTATAGGAATTGAGGTGGGAGACATTGGTTCATCTTTTCTCTCCTTCCTATGCAACTTCTGTTGATGATGATTACCTCTCCGATTAGGTTGTTGCCTCATCCTCATGTCCACCCAATCATGAAGAGACATCATTTCTTTGAATTTCCCACTAGCATTGGTCCATTCCTGAACAAACTGATCCCGTAACTCTGAGATGGTGGGCTCAACCTTAGCCTTAGAGGAAACCGTAGGTGCTGAATTAGGTGACATAGTAGCTATCAACTACTTGAGAGTTTGCTGCAACTCTCTCTGAACTTGCCAAAACTCATGCTGAAACCTATCCCAATCATTTTGTGGCTCCATCTTCACATTGGACAAACCAACTCTTAGCTACAACTATTATGAGAAAACACACTAGATAAAGAACCCAGACAGGCTGGAAGAATATTTGGCTCTAATACCACTGTAATATCCCACCCAAGCTGAGATACGAAATTTTTGCCTTGTTTTGTTATTTTGGAAATTTGCAATATTTTCGATTTTTGTGCAATATTTTGATTTTTTTTGTATTTTTTATTTAAGTACAAAATATGCAAAAAAAAGTTAAACTGCCAACTTGAACAAATAATATCTAGCAAACTACTTGGTAGGAATCAATGAAACTTGGAATTTAGATAATATTTATATAAAACTATAAACCCTCTAAAGGACTTTGGAAAGTATCAAAATACCCGAAAGCTGTACAAGACTGAAAATGGCGACTTTATAGCTGAACAACAACACAAGAATATATGTATTTCTTTCCCAGCAACAAATAAAAGATGTATTTTTACAATATCAATGCAAAGGAAAGATTTCAATCCTTAGACGCCTTAATTACAATCATTAATTGGCACCCAAACTCTGAATATTAAAAACCATCTTCAATGCCAGGCAAGATATGGTACGACCAAGCTAGAGGAAATTATGGCTAGCAAGAAATGTCTGAAATCTACCCTGAAACCATAAGAAATCCACTCTAAATGGAACAACTGGAACTGTAGAAGCAAAATAACCAAGTCACCTTGAAACCCCAACTCAAATCATGGAATCACATACAATAAATGACTCCACTTGTACGACTATGCTGAGGAATGAATGCTACAGCAATATATACAAAATATGCTTCAAAATCCCTTCCAAACTCCCTAAAAACCATTGTAAATCTACATATATAAAGCTCCAATGCAACCCCTGAAGTAGAGCTGCTCATGAACACCCTAAGAATATCTTTCAACTCTGAGGATGTTGTCCCTGCTGGTGATTTTCGTCACACAACAAGCTGAATTTGAAACCCCTGCAACTCTGCAAGAACTCCTCAAAATTGTTCCAAGAGAATGAATAGCCAAAGATGATGAAAATGAAGTTTCATTTCTCTTTTTATAACTCTCCAAGAGGGGTCGACCTCTTTTTTCCTCTTTTCCAAAGCAACATTAAAATAAAACATTTTAATTTTAATTCTCATAACTTGGCCAACCATATTAACAATTGAATATTATAAGTCACCTTTATATTTCTACTTGTTTTTTAAGTGACTAATAAAACTTATATCTCCCACATATGAAATATTATAAAGTTAAACTATATTAAATATTTAATTTAATATAATTAACTTTACACATTAAAATCTCTACCTCCTAGACCTCGGAATCCCAAACAAATTATGGAAATGGATACCCATTTCGCTGAGGTATTCAATCGTACTATCCGTTTCCACCGATTCCCCAGCTGACTGACTTACTAAAAATAGTAAGTCCTCCCACAAGTGTCCGAAATGGCCTGAAAATATGGCAACAAAAAATTTTTCTCGTCCAAACAACAATCCACGTCACTCGGTGGGCTCCCAACCAACTGACACTGCCTACGAGAACCCTTGAGTAGGCAAGTTCACTCATCTCCTGTTGTTCGACTAAGAAGGGGACATTACAGGTCACGATATCCACACATATTACATATTTAAGGATAAAGTACAATATATGCTCGATCAAAACAAACTTCAAATCAACAATCCTCTTATTATTGATAACCAACAAATAGGTATATTTAAATATCCCTTACCTAAGCATGAGGTCAAGGAAGATCAAATTAGAAAATTTAATGAAGATAATGTGGCCCCACCCAATGAGGGTTTTGTTGGCATGATCAATATTGTGATGGGAAATAGGAGATATCCTGATCGAGTTGCACCACTTTTAGCTCTAACCAATGTTTTTCATACATCATAATCCTTGCAATAATCAAATCCTATACAACACTACAAATATCTTGTAATTAGCTTTTGCAATCATGAGATCAAACCTGCTCCTACTACTGAGCTTGATTCTCCACTACACATCACTGCTAGTGTGAATTGGATTCCATATAAGTGAGTCTTGTCATCCATTAGTATCATCACCACAACTACACTCCAACATCTTAAAATTCTACCTTCACATATTATAGCATCCATATTTACCCTCAAGAATTTAATGATGCTTTATCCCCCACTGTCAGCACGATAGTTCTCCCTATTCAATTTGGGCTAAATACTATGCCTACATTGTGCCACATCTTGGAGGGTGCAAGACAATATAATATACCTCATAGATATGCAATGTATCCCATCCATAGTGCATCAACACCTCAAGTTCATACATGAAGGGCAAGTTCATGTGGTTTACGTCGATCCAAAGCCATTCAAGTATTGCAATATGATTGATAATCTGTAAGATTATACCCTACCATACATACCTCTAGACATCAAACCCAATGATACTATTTAGAATCTAGATCCAGCATTGTAGTTAGTCATGGAACCATCTGCACTCCCACCATTACCATTGGTTTATCTCGATACTCTTTCTTCATCCTTGGTTTATCCTAGCAAGGAACATTTGAAGGAACCAATCGAGGAGATTCCCATATCCATATCCAAAATTCTAGAATGGGATATTCCCACTCATATCAATGAGGAATAATCCACTACTATTAAGGGTGAATCATATCACACCATACCATCCTCATCCACCTCACTGTAGGTCACAGTTCATTTAACCAATTTCAAACTCAATGAATATATAGCACAAAACATTACATTCATGCCTATCATTGATTCAATCCAAGATCCGGGTTGCCCTATTTTCAGGTCGTTACCCATCGGTACCATCCATGATTCGTTACCTAAACATGGGAGACATAATTCTTGTCAATAACACCCTAGATAGATTAATGATGTATACATATATCATCCAAACAAATGGTTTATTGGAATGGTCAATGTGGTCGTAGAAGACTAGAATTCTAAAGTTCCATCTAACGTTCCTCCAATGTTACAACCACTCTCTCAACCCCATAAATCACCTACTGATACCTACCAACCACCTCCACTAGTATTACAACACATCTTGGATTGAATAGCCAAAATCGAGATACAAATGGGTCACCAAAATGATTCTTTACAACAAATCATGAATCAACTCACAAACATTGAGTTACAATAGCAAAATGCATTCAAGGCCAAAATGCCTCCTCCACAACCATAAAGTAAAACCTAGTAGGATCAGGCACAAAGTCGACCATGCCAACCACCTCGTACTTATACACCACTACCTGAATCTTTGGCATAAATCTTCAGCTGACTGTGTGCAGCAGAGGTTATCACCTTACTTGAAAGATGCCCCTAGATCCAAATTGCCTAAAATATAAGAGGTATA
Organism: Wollemia nobilis; assembly: GCA_028583015.1. Taxonomy (NCBI): domain Eukaryota; kingdom Viridiplantae; phylum Streptophyta; class Pinopsida; order Araucariales; family Araucariaceae; genus Wollemia; species Wollemia nobilis. The sequence goes on from JAQPPZ010004207.1 coordinate 91,795, forward strand.
GAGTTTATATCATTTATAAAATGGTTATGATATTTAGGTATGTTATGCATTCAAAAACATGATACAATATATTCTTGAGAAGAATAAACTTCAAAATGACAATCCTATTATTACCAAGTATCAACAAATAGGTATAGTTAATGACCCATTAATTACATCGACAAATCAAGCAGATCAACCTAGGTAGGTGACTAAGATACACACAACCTTGCCACCTCATCAAACTGATCCACCTTATCTACCTCACTCAAGATGTTAGCCTCATACCTGGACTCCATTATCCAAGCCCATGTTGACCATTTTTCAAAATCTACAAGAGGTAAAAACAAATACTTTTCTTGACATACACCCATTAAACCCAAATAGGCCTAAGCCCAAGGGTTATAGGGAGAATCACTTTTGTGTTTATCATCAGATATAGGGCCATGACATCAACAACTGTTATGCATTTAGAAATGTTGTCCATGATCTTATCGATAGGGAGGTCTTTACCATAGATGACTCACTTACCTCACCTCAACCAACCCCAATTCATACCACATCACCCCCTTTGCGGTCTCAAGATCAAATACAACCTGGTAATTCCAACAAGCTAAATTGCTACTACACAAAACTTCCAATGCCCTCCTTGGATTTATTTCAATGGCTTTATGAAGCACACACAATCCTATTACTGGAAATAAAACCAAGTAGACCTAAAACTGGGTCTCAAAATGGAAACCTCTATTATCCCTATCATCAACATAATGGCCATGACATCTGAACCTGCTACTTGTTCAAGAATCTTGTGTAAGATATGATAGAATGAAATGATCTTTGCATATATGGTTCACTTACCTCATCCCATTGAGATATTGACATTTCAAAAAATTCATTGACACAATAGAGGGTCGATTGTTTTCACTCCTTCCAACCAAGCCAATGATATCACATCAATCACAGTGCACACTGGGGGTGTTCAATATGTCACACCTTCCCCACCATCCACATCACAACCGATGAAGAAAATTGGGGATTCTTAAGGTATTGAACCTTCCCCACATTCATCTATCACCACACATTCTAGGGGTTCCTAAGGTATTGCACCTTCTCCCACACAAAAAGAATATCAAAATTAAAAAAAAAAATCAGAAATCATAAAATTACAAGAACAATACAAAACATCAAAATTACAAAAACATTTGCTTTACATAATCATGCATTTCATTGCATTCATTTATTAGTTGCATTGGGCATATTTATCCATTATACTTGCACTAGGACAAGTTGTGTTTGCATTCTTAAAAATAATACCACATTTGTATGCCAGTCATGAATCTTAAATCAACCTTATCCATCATCAACATTTGCGGTTTTCTTTATGAGCTTTTGCTTATTAATAGGTCCTCGTAAGATAGCTTAGATACAAAATAAATATCAGTAATGATGTTTAGACGACCACCAAATATTTTATGAACACCTTTTAGTTTGCAAAATCTTACAGGAAAGACCCTCACATCCACATTCCCCTTTGTGAGTAACTATGTTTTTCAACACAATTAATAAGTTTCTATAGGGTGTTTACTAGGGTTTTTGGTCATTCAACCACCTAGTTATCTTTTAAAATTTTCTAGAAAGCTATCTTGCATTTTAGAAATTAAGGTCTTGCTTTAATAGTACCTTGCATATGTCAAAATCCTAACACAATTTCACATATTAAAATCTAAGTTTGAACAAGGAAGGATGACATGTACAATGTAGTCATTTCCACCTTGAGCGAAAGGTTTTCCTTGCTCACACCATTATGTGCATGGTCTAGGATGCTAAGAATTGACAAAGGGACAAGCTCCCTCCTACCCAAGCAATCCCCTTGCTCTCCCACAAAATGAGAAAGTTCCCCCAAAAATGAAAACAATGGTTTTCATCACTAATACAATCCCTTGCTCCAAAAGGAGTGGTTTTCACCACTAAGAAAAAAAAAGTGGTTTTCACCACTAAAATGAGCAAGTATCCCAAGCAATCAAAAGAAAAGAAGGGGGTAATGAGCTTGAATCCTTAGAATATTTAGTCATTCACAAAATCCATGGGACAATCTCCATTACAATAATGGGTTGAATGAAACCTACTTAGTAATGGAGTAGCCTTACATGTGGTGATATGTTTGTTATATTAATGACCTTATTTTGTACAGATCAATGTTGGATTATGGTTGAGCTAGCTTTCGATGGTATGTATTGCCTAGTAGTCTAGTCCAACTATGTCCAAACTCAAGATAAGATGACCATAGGGTGATCCTCATTACAACAATGGGTTGCATGAAACCCGCCTAGAAATGAGGTAGTCTTATGCATCATCTAATACATTCACTTTTCACATATAGGGATATTGAATATCTAGGTCTTCATAATAGACTTATAACTTTCAGAGTCTTGTGTAGATAATATACAACTTTTGATCAATCAACTAGGGTGTTTGAGTCCTATGGAAAACCTTAAAATACCCTCATAGAACTCAACTATATCATCATCATTTGTAGTTTTATTTATGAGATTTTTCTTATTAAGGGGTCCTCATAAGATAGGTTAGATACTGAGTAAATATCAACAATGATGTTTAGATAGCCACTTGCTATTTTATGCACACATTTTAGTTTATAAAACCTTATACGGGAAACACCCACATCTCACATATTGCATCTCACACATCCACATCCAAATGTGTAACTTTTATGATAAGGTTAACATTTTAATTCATGACTTTTTACACATTCTATGGTGTCTACCATTCATTTTTTAAACACACTTAAATTCATTTATCATGTTTTAAATAGTTAAAACATACATCCATAATTTATAGTAGAACATTCATATAAAATTTAATGCATCTCATACACTCTAAATTTATCATAATAACAACATGAATCTCATTCATAATAAAATAAACAAATCTAAAACATGCATCTAACATTAGATATCACATTTATACATACACATATCTAAGCATAAATCCATGCATCTATGTCTAAGTACATATCCATCATCTAGGTATTACATCCACCATTGCATCCATACATAAAATAAAATCATAACATAAACACATAATGGGCCATCATAAAAGGGATATCATATATATGGAAATCTAGTACATCATAATACAAAAGTACTCATAGGCTACAATCGTGTAGGTTCTCAGATCTTACACCGAAAAAGAAACCAAAACATAAGCATAAGTCATGTGGGGCCTACACCCTCAGTGTCACCTCCACCCTCTACTACATATCTATGAGGCTACCCTAATCGGTTGGCCACTAATCTCTTTGGCCTAGCTGCTAATCTATGACTGTACCTCACTAATGGTTGCTCTGAATCACTGTAATAGCTACACTATGATCCTCCTACTGATGAGCGCACTGGTAGATGACCACCAAGTAGCCTTACATGACCCTCAAAATACATGATGTAAGCTTCATCAAATCAGTGTTGAGCATTATAGTTGCTCAATAGGGTCAGTAATCTAGACACCTCAACTTGTAGCCCTATAACATCCCCTATAGCCTAGCTACCTGTGACCACCTATCCCTAGCCTATAATTAAGGCTATCAACTAAGCCTATAGAGCATCCTAATCTACTATCTTGGTTGCTACCTATGCCTACAGAGCATCCGCTCTACTATCCTCATAGCCATATGTGTTTGTAGAGTATCCCACTCTATCATCACCCTATCTAACACAGCCTATGAGCTATCCACATGAGACTTAATTAGGTCCTTCTCATTAAAAATTTCCCTCTACTACTGCTACTCCCTTCCTAGTTGACTCTATATTACCATGATAGTAGTATCTCATTCTACCAACTATGCCTGTAGGGACTGCACCTATACCCTGAACTGAGCAGCCTCATCCTCAAGATCCTCCTCATCTCCACCCTCATCATGTGGCTCTTCCACCCCCTCTATAGCCTAGCCCTACTCTCCCTCCATATAGCAATGCACTTATAATCCTCCCTCATTTGTCTCATATCTTGAGCCCTCATATACCTCAGCCTCAACCAACCTACCCATGGTTATACTTTGCTATGTACCTAGGTAACCCACCATAGCTGAGTAACCCACCATGTGTCATGCTTTGCTATCATACCTAGGTCCTACAAACCCAGAGAGGCTAGTGGTTCATCCTCCTCATCCTCTAGTAGCTCCACTTAAGGCAACTTCAACTACATATCTACCCCTAAGTGGTGTTAAATAATAGGCTCCTCAGGAACACCTTGACATATCCCAAATCGATGAGTAACATGAGAGTACTGGAAGTACTTATAATCTATATCATGCCACCCAATTAGCCACCATCCATACCTCATACATCCCAGTTGTATCGCTACCTCTACTGAAGGTGGAAAATCCATATAGGGCCTCCAAATCACCTACCTTGGTCTCCATCCCTCAAGGGACCCTATATAATGGATAAACCTACCTAAATGAGGTCAACTCTAACCTATATTCTAATCTTACCTCCACTGAGCTGCATATCTTATATCAAGATCATCCATCTATGCTCCTGGTGACCATGGAAGCTCCTTCGATCGATCCACTTGAATATGCTCCCATACCCAAACCTGAAGAAGGAAACTGCAACCTAATCCACACTAACCTCACCGCTAAATATCATATAACTCATCATAGAGATGTGCTAGTAGATGTTGGACATTTTGAGTCCCTTAGCAAAAAGTTGTCATTGATGTCAAAAGGATCTATGTAAGTAAGCACTATGTTTGTATTCCAAAAGGAGCTTCAAGGGAAGCTTAGCAAAAAAAAATTATTTAAAAACATGGATGACAAATTTGAAATGGGTTTTTATTAAAACCTAGGTTGTCTTTTCGTTTCATCGAAAAAGGAGTCACGGTGACAAAGTTATTCAAATTTGAAGTTTAAGTTTTAAAATTTTAATATTTTAAAATTTAAATTTAAATTTCTAAAGTGAAAATTCTTGCCGACGTCATCAAATTTGATTAAGGGCCAAGGTATGAAAATTCAAGGCAATATGTATAAATACCATTGCCAAAAATTCATTTGGCAATAATTCGAATGTGTGTGAGTTTCGTTCAAACAAAGAGAACAAATATTTTAGTCAATAAAAACCTCCGAAGAAAGGGAGAAATATAAGGAAGGGAGGACCCTTCCCATACACCGTAGGTGCTTGCGGCCTATCAGAAATAAGGATGTAGTAAAGTTGTTGAGCACTAGGAGATACAAATTTTGAATCCCGCTGGCGCTAGTTTTTGCAAAGTGGAAAGGAAGTACACCTTTTGGTGCATGTGTCTTCTGGGGCATGTTTGGAGGAAGGAAAGCATAGTGGTTGTGCTCACCATTTCATGTGAGTGGTTGTCTCACATGGTTAGTGGCATCATAGTTAGAATGGTGCTTGGATAGTGATAGGGGATCGAATCTTGCTGAGAAGAAAAAGACAAGTTAAATTTGTATTTTTTAATATTATAAGAAAAGCTTTGAGGAGAAATAAGGCTTATGAGTTGTTTTAGAAAATTCTGAAATTACTATTCTTTTTAATTTTGGAAGGGTAGAATATTATATATCGTTGGAAAGAATTTTTCAAGAGCTATTTAATTAACTTTCTTAGAAGGAGAAATAAGGGTTGTGTAAGAAGATATTTCAGGTTTTGTAAAGGAGTTTCCAAAAGTAAGTTTGATCCATTCTATTGAGGGTTTATTTCTTGCATAAAATAACTTTGGTGGATGTTAAAATAAAGTAGGAGTAATAAGGTGTTACTTGGATATTTTTGTTGTGTTATTACTCTAACCCTTGTTGAGAGTTGAAAAAAAAAGTATGTTGAGTGAGACAGATTTTGTGGACAACAAATAAGGCATCAAAAAGGTATGAGCAATATTCTCCATTGATTTTATTTGGGTGGTTGATTTTTGAAATATCATTGGAGTGAAAAGCATTTATTGTGGTTTCCTTTTCAAAAGTGGTTTAGTTAATACTTCAAGGTTTTCTGACTTGAGTGTTGTGATTAAACCTTGTTTTATAAGCATTGTTGTTGAAGCCATTGGTTGTGCAAAGAACTTGAACTTGAGTTAGAAAAGAACATGAGTATCATTGTTAGGTGAGATTTGTTGTTGAGCATTGTTGGGAATATTTTGAGTTTATCGATGCATGCTTGGACTAGGGTTTGTAAGAAATAGTTATTTCTTATGGTGAATGGTTGATTTGAGTTGATTGATCCTAGTCAAGTGATTGTGTGAAGTGGTTGTTCAAGTTCCATGAAATAAACTATTCTATATTATGATTTGAGTTGAGATTGAGATTTGAGAATAGAACATATTGAGTCTCTAAAAATTATATTTATGATTCTATGAGATTGATTTGATTTGATATTGGGATTTGAGTATAGAACATATTGAGTCTCTAAAAATTCTCTTTATGCTTCTATGAGATTGAGATTGATTTGAGATTACGATTTGATTATAGAACATATTGAGTCTCTAACAATTATCTTTACGCTTCTATTAGATTGAATTGAGATATTGATTGAGCATTGACTATAGAACATATTGAGTCTCTAATAATTCTCTTTATGATTCTATAATATTGGACAAGTTTTGTGTGATATTTTTAAGAAGATTTGAGACAACTATTTGATAAGGCTTGTGGCCTGATTTTGAGTAAGATTTTTTGGAAGCTTGCTATGCAGATTTGAGCAAGTCCTAGAGAGGACTTATTAAGCATATTTGAGCAAGTACTAGAGAGGACTTATTGAGCATATTGGAGCAGGTTATGAGTGAGCCTATTGAGCATATTTTAGCAGGTTCTGAGTGAGTCTATTGAGCATATTTGAGCAGGTTTTGAGGGGACCTATTGAGAAGATTTGAGAAGATCCTGAGTGAACCTATTGATAGAGCTTTAGAGGTGACAGAGTACAGAGTACAAAGTCTCAGTGGATAGAGATCCAACAACCAGGACAATTGAAGATAGATCTGAGTGAGGTGTCTTCAAGTGGAGAGAGATCCACTAGTCAATGTAGCAGAGAGACAGAGTCTTCTAGAAAATCACTACCCATAGAAAAAGGGGAAAGAGTTCTCCTATGGAAGAGATACACAAAATTGAGATTAGGGGATCAACATCTCCTTTGGACAGAGGTCCATAAACATTGTAATTGGGAATGATTCCCATGAGATTATTTGAGAAATATTTAGAAGAAATATTTTCTCTATAGAGGTAGGCCACATTGGGTGAACCACGTTAAAATTGGTGTCTCTATTGTATGCGATGATTTATGCATTGCTTTGGTTATTTCTATTGATATTGCCATTGATTATATTGATTAATACTATTTATGAAAGAAAAGTAAAAAGTGGTCTTATAATTTTCACCCTCTCTCTTAGTATAAGCTTGTGTTCTTCAATTGGTATCAAAGCGGGTTCCTTCAGAAAAGTTTGACAACTTGAAGGAAAAGCGGTCTAAGAACACAATGGATCAAAAGGATGGATCATTCAATAATGCAGTACCAATATTTGATGTAAGTGACTTCTTGTATTGGTGTATGCTGATGAGATTTCACCTGATGGCACTTGGAAATGAAGTTTAGGATGTAGTGGAAATTGTATATGATTCTATAGTAAATCCTTCTATAGATAAGTAAGGTAAGATTCTAATGCATACAAATTCAAGAGCTATGAATGCAATTATAAAAGGATTGGGTAGATCAGAATCTATGAAGGTTATGGATTGTAAAACAATAAAAGATATATGGGATATACTGCATGACATATATGAGGGTGATAAAGGTGTCATAAAAGCTAAGATCAAAAATCTCAAAGGAGAATTTGAGAACATAAGAATGAGAGATGATGAAAATATTCATGATTATCTTAGTAAGATTGATGATATTGTACATGATATGAGAGGTCTTGGAATGAAGGTTGATGAATATGATTCTTGTTGAAAGATCTTGATAACTCTTCCAAAAAGGTATAGTGAAAAGGTTTATGCTATAGAAACATCAATTTATAGTGATTCTTTGACAAGGAATTCTTTTCTTGGCATGCTTACTACTTTTGAGATAAGAACAAAAGATCCTACTCCTCCAAAAGAAGTTACATTCAAAGTGGATAAAAATAAAAAAGGTAAAAAGATAGAATCAAGTAGTGAGTCATCTAGTGATGAATATGGAAAGGTCATCTTCTATCTCAAGTGGGAAAGTTGACCCTCACTAACACCTCTCTTCAGAGCATTCTAGTCTATTTTCTCTTTGTTTTCAAAGCCCCTGTGAAGGTTTTCCAGAAAATTGAGAAACTCCAAAAATAATTTTTATGGACTGGATTAGAGGAGAAAAAAAGGATACACCTTGTAGGATGGACCAAAGTGTACAAACCCAGGGAAAATGGGGGCTTAGGTCTAAGGAGAATTTCTCATATAAAATTAGCTTTACTAGCTAAGTAGGCATGGCATCTCATTTCCCTATGTCGGATACAAAAAACCTCCAAATAGTTAATTAAAATTTTGAGTTCATGAAGCTCTGCACTCTACTCATAAGACTAATAGGTCTATTTTTTCCCTCAAGCTTGATATGAACAAAGCATTTGATAGGCTAAATTGGGACTTTCTGATTGTTGTCCTCCTTAAGTTTGGTTTTCACCACCAATGGGTTAATTTGATCAAAGAATGTATTTCTAAAGCATGGTTCTCGATTCTAGTTAATGGAACAACTGTTGGTTACTTTTAAAGTCATAGAGGAATTTGGCAGGGGGACCCTATCAGCCCCATGTTATTCATCATTATGGCAAAATCTTTAGGAAGAACCATAAAAAATGCTTGCAGTTCAAGGCTAATATTGGGAATCAAGGCAACATCTCTCACTAGGGCTATTTCTCACCAATAATTCATCGATGATACCCTTATATTGACCAAGAAATCAGTGGTCAAGGCCAAAATAATTAAATACATCCTGCAACTCTATGAGGACGCTGCTGGTCAGAAAGTTAATTTCAGTAAAAGCAAGTTATATTTCTTGAACACCCCCATTCAGAGGTAAGGAAGGATTGCATAAATTTTAGGGTGTGATATAGCAAACCTCCCCACTTTGTATCTTGGTCTCCCTCTTTTCATTGGTTCTTCGAGAGAGTCAATGTGGGACAGGGTTATTGAAATAATTCAAAAAAACTTACTGGATGGAAAGGTCATCTTCTATCTCAAGCAGGAAAACTGACCCTCACTAAGGCCTCTCTTCAGAGCATTCCATTCTATTTCCTATCCGTTTTCAAAGCACCTATGAAGGTTTTCCAAAAAATTGAGAAACTCCAAAAATAATTTTTATGGACTGGATCAGAGGAGAAAAAAAGGATACACCTTGTAGGATGGACCAAAGTGTGCAGACCCATGGAAAATGGGGGATTAGGTCTGAGGAAAATTGCTCATATAAATTTAGCTTTACTAGCTAAGTAGGCGTGGCATCTCATTTTTGGTGACGAAAATGAATGGACAACTATCATCAAATGAAAGTATCTTCAAAATATGGAATTTCTAAGTGACTCAGTTCCAATCAGACATTCTGCTTTTTTGAAAGCAATTTTTAATTGTAAGGAAATCATCAAAAAAGGTTTAAGATGGGTTTTAGGCAATGGTGAGAGGATAAATTACTGGAATGATAGGTGGGCTAAGGACGAACCACTGACACAATATCCTAACTTAGCCTAAATCAAATATATCACAGAAGAACTCATTGGTAGAAAAGTCTTCGATTATATGGTTGAGGATAGAGGTAGAATGAAGTGGAAACAAATAAGAATTCAAGGATTTCAAGAAGAATCAAATGATCTTTGTAACATTCTCGGGCAATAGTTTATCCCCATGAGACCCAAGGAAGATCAAGTGACCTGGGCTCCTACGAAAAATGAGCAGTTCATTATTAAATCAGCTTACAAGCTTCTGCTTGATGACGAGGATTTTGTCCTCCAAAAGGACTTAGTTTGGATAAAAAATTTAATTCCAAAAATTGTAGTCTTTTCATGGCTAGTTATCCAAGGAATAATTCTAACCATTGATAATATGATGCGTAAAGGTATTTGTATCACTAATCATTGTTATCTATGTAGGGCTAATTGGGAGACCATTTATCACATTTTCCTTGAGTACCCTTTTTCCTTGATTGTCCTAAGTGGGGGTTTTTAGGCCTTCAATATTTCATGGGTTAAACCAGCCATCGTACTTGATTTTTTCGTCTAGTGGCCTTACCCCTTTTCAAGCCAAAGACTTAGATACATGTGGAAAATTTGTCTCAATCACTATCTTTGGCAGGTGTGGTTAGAAAGGAACTATAGAGTCTTTAATGAGTCTATCTATGATCATCAAACTATCATTGCCAGGATCCTATCCTTTGCTAATGAGAATGTGAACCTTATCCCTTTTGATAGTTGTAAACCTCATCTGCAGGAGACCACGATTGCTAAATCTTATATCTTAACCTTGTTAGATGAGTCTGTGCCTAGGGTAGTCAACCCTAGAGCCAATGTTAAGTGATCTCCACCTCCTACGGGTTGGTTTAAGCTTAATTTTGATGGAGCAACTAAGGACAATCCTGGCAGAGCAGGCACTGGTGGCATTGTGTGAGATCATAATGGGAATATGATGCTTGTGTTTTCTGAATATTTGGGAACAAGGATGAACAACGAAGCTAAAGCTAGAGCTATGTGGAGAGGCCTTCAAATGAATCAAGACTTAGAAGGCAATTTGATCATAGAAGGAGACTCTATGCATGTTATAAATCTCCTTAATAATTGGAAAACACTTCCTTCGAGGATTAAAACAATTGTTGAAGAGGCTAGGATCATTTTCCATGGAAGACAGGACAGAAAATCCCAACATGTCTTTCGGGAAGCTAACAAAATTGTTGATAAGCTGGCCAATTTAGGTGTCAATGGTGACAAACTTTTCAAATGGGAACACGGTGTCCTAAGTGAAGTAGAGGAGATTATTCAACAAGAATGCCAAGAATGATAGTTGAATTTACCAACAGGGAAGGCACTGTAAGTTCGAAGGCTAGGAGTATTCCCGTCTCTTTTTTGAATTGGACTCACAATAAAAATTATTTGAGTTGTCAGTCTTCGTGGATGCTGCTTGGAAATACCACAAAGACTAATGGGGACAATCACATGTCAGATAACATGGTTCCTAGTCGTCTTAGTAATTTGAGGTTGGTTTATAATCACAGGGAAGGAAATAAATGACAATATAAGACTGAACCAAATCCACATGGACCACTAGATAGCCACCGCCATAAATATAGCCAATTGGTTCACTTCTCCAAGGTTGATTGGCCAAGATAGTATGTGGTACCAAAGCATGTCATATACGAAAGAAAGCAATTACCAAAGAATTATTAAGAGTAACTGTCAATACAGAACTTGTGGAAGTTTTTTTTAGTACTCTGCTATGTGTATCTGCAGATTTTTGTTTCTCCATTATCTCAAGGAAGGTATCCATGTCTATTTCTTTTTTGTAATTATGATGCATGTGTGTTTTCTCGAGGTATACCCAAAATGTTGTATGGGAAGTTTCTTTTTGATAACAGGCTATGTGCCTTACTGGATGTAATAGCTTTGGTGGCATGTAGATTTTACATATATATGATCCTTAGTAAGGATATGTTCATCAACAGTCCTGGGCTGATTTTCGTAAAAGGTTTTGGGTCAACCTGTAAAACCTGGTATTAATGCTATAGTATCTTATCTACCAAAAAAAATGAAGAAGATAACTATGGTAGAAGAGATAAAGGTTCCAAAAGATCCATAGATAGAAGATCTATTTAGTGCTTTAATTGTGGAAAGTATGGAAATTATGCAATAGAGTGCAAAGAGCCAAAGTACAAAAATTATGAAGAAAAATAGGATAACAGGTATAGGGAATCAGAAAGACACAAGTACTGGAAGAAAGGTAAGGATGGACAAAATAGACAAGAAAAGAAGTTCTTCCAAAGGTAAAAGAAAAGCTACTATGCAGATAATGCAAGCAAGTACTCAATTGATAGTGATGCTAGTTTTTCAAACAATGATAAAGATGAAGTCCTATTTATGGTTAGAGATAAAAGGACTCTAGTTATTCTCAAATGTTTTAGATGTGGTAAATTCGGACATCTTGAAGATGATTGCATTAGGGATGGCTATAGTTTCAGTGATTATGGTTTTGAAGATGCACTTGAAAGACCAGATGAGAATCTTCTAATGGCTTTAGAATATGAATTAAGTGATCCTATAGATAAAATTAAGTAATGATAAGGACAAAGACAAACAAATAGAGGATTTCTCAATAGAGAATGGTTATGATCTCAAGGGAGAACTTATCTATACCTTTGATACAATAAATAAGGTAAGAAAGCAACACTCTAAGATTGAAATTCAGTTTCAATAATGTGATGAAAAAATATTATTGCTCATAGAGGACTTAGAGAAGTCAAAGACTAAGGCAAGTAAGTTCAAGGATAATTTAGAAGCAAATATTTTGGAGTGTGAAAAGTTAACACAAGTGGTACTACTAAAGGAAGATTTAGAGGATTCCAATAAAAAGTTGTACAAATATGTGAATAGTGCAAAGAGTGTAGACAAAATAATAAAGATACAAATAAGAACAACAAATAAGACATATCTTGGTTCCAAAAAGACAAAAAAATGGGAATAAAAGTCTACTTCTAGTCTTGAAGAAAGAAATTCAGAAGAAGATACTTTAGAATATGACAGTGTAAATGAGACATCAGAGGATGGGTTGGACAACAAAGAGGTCAAAAATAGGAACAATGCACAAAGAAGATACAGATGGAACATCAATTAGAATAGGAGACCAATGACATCTAGGCAAGGAAGCTTCAATGGGAGATGCTTCTCATGTCACGGGTTTGGGTACATGGCTTCACAGTGCAGGTCATATGAAAGACAAGAATATTGGAAAGGATAGCTTTTCCATGGGTATTGCTACTAATGCAATGAGTATGGTCACAAAGAAATAAATTATAGGGTTCATGGCAGAAGAGGATATGGTTTCACTAGGAGGTATCCAAAGACATTTGTACCTCCAAATAATAATAACATTAAGTGTTATAAGTGCAATAATGATGGACACACAACAAGATGGTGTAGAGCAAATATTCTAGAAGTAGGTATGAATAGGAACAAGAACATGGATAAGAATAGAAATATGAATAGGAATAGGAACATGGATGATAATAGAAATAAGAACATAAATTATAATAGAAACAGGGATGATGGCTTGGAAAGAAATAGTGAGAGGATTCAAAAAAATTAGAAAGGAAGAGAGAAAGATAAATGTAAAGAGTAGTGCTTTCGGGGAGTAGAAATACTCCCACCCTAGAATTAACCACCTGATGAGGAGGTGCTGGAGGGACTAAGCTAAGAGATATTCTTAGCCCCGATCCCCAAAGGTGACCCTTTGCCATTGATGACAAAGGGGGAGAGATTTGTGTATATTAAGGAAAGTTTTGATGTTGGGAGAGATTTGATATTTGAGAGAGCATTGATCCAGGGGGATAAAAGTCCCAGGGGGAGCATAAAATAGGGTCAAATTTCAGTAAAAGGATATGGATTGCCATCAATGACAAAGGGGGAGATTGTTGGACATTTTGAGTCCCTTAGCAAAAAGTTATCATTGATGTCAAAAGAATCTATGTAAGTAAGCACTATGTTTGTATTCCAAAAGGAGCTTCTAGGTAAGCTTAGCAAAAAAAAATTATTTAAAACCATGGACGACAGATTTGAAATGGGTTTTTCTTAAAACCCAGGTTGGCTTTTTGTTTCATCGAAAAAGGAGTACCGGTGACAAAGTTATTAAACTTTGAAGTTTAAGTTTTAAATTTTAATATTTTAAAATTTAAATTTAAATTTCCAAAGTGGAAATTCTCGCTGACGTCATAAAATTCGATTAAGGGCCGATGTATGAAATGTTAAGGCAATATGTATAAATACCATTACCAAAAATTCATTTGGCAATAATTCGAATGTGTGTGAGTTCGTTTGAACAAAGAGAAAAGATATTTTAGTGCAATCGAAACCTGCGAAGAAAGGGAGAAATAGAAGGAAGGGAGGATCCTTCCCATACACCGTAGGTGCTTGTGGCCTACCAGAAATAAGGAGGTAGTCAAGTTGTTGGGCGCTAGGAGATTCGAAGTTCGAATCTCATCGGCGCTGGTTTTTGCAAAGTGAAAAGGAAGTACACCTTTTGGTGCACGTATCTTCTCGAGGATGTTTGGAGGAAGAAAAGCATAGTGGCTATGATCCCTATTTCATGTGAGAATTTGGATCATGTGGTAAGTGGTGTCGCAATTAGAGTGGTGCTTGGACAGCGACAAGGGATCGAATCCCATTGAGAAGAAAAAGGCAAGTTAAATTTTATTTTTTAATATTTGTAAGAAAACCTTTGAGGAGAAATAAGGCTTATGAGTTGTTTTAGAAAATTTTGAAATTACTATTCCTTTTAATTTTTGAAGGGTAGCATATTATATATATCGTTGGAAAGAATTTTTCAAGAGCTATTTAATTAAATTTCTTATAAGGATAAATAAGGGTTGTGTAAGAAGATATTTCAGGTTTTGTCAAGGAGTTTCCAAAAGTAAGTTTGATCCATTCTATTGAGGATTTATTTCTTACATAAAATAACTTTGGTAGATGTTAAAATAAAGTAGGATTAATAAGGTGTTACTTGGATATTTTTGTTGTGTTATTACTCTAACCCTTATTGAGAGTTGAAAAAGAAAGTGTGTTGAGTGAGACAGATTTTGTGGACAATAAATAAGGCATCAAAAAGGTATGAGCAATATTCTCCATTGATTTTATTTGGGTGTTTGATTTCTGAAATATCATTGGAGTGAAAAGGATTGATTGTGGTTTCCTTTTCGAAAGTGGTTGAATTAAAGCTTTAAGGTTTTTTGGCTTGAGTGTTGTGATTAAATCTTATTTTATAAGCATTGTTGTTGAAGCCATTGTTTGTGCAAAGAAATTGAACTTGAGTTAGAAAAGAACATGAGTATCATTGTTATGTGAGATTTGTTGTTGAGCATTGTTGGGAATATTTTGATTTGATTGATACATGCTTGGACTAGGGTTTGTAATAAAGAGTTGTTCCTTGTGGTGAATGGTTGAGTTGAGTTGATTGAGCCTAGTCAAGTGATTGTGTGAAGTGGTTTTTCAAGTTCCATGAAACAAACTATTCTATATTCTGATTTGAGTTGAGATTGAGATTTGAGAATAGAACATATTGAGTCTCTAATAATTATCTTTATGATTCTATGAGATTGATTTGAGTTGAGATTGGGATTTGAGTATAGAACATATTGAGTCTCTAACAATTCTCTTTATGCTTCTATGAGATTGAGATTGAGTTGAGATTGGGATTTGAGTATAGAACATATTGAGTCTCTAAAAATTATCTTTATGCTTCTATGATATTGAATTGAGATATTGATTGAGCATTGAGTATAGAACACATTGAGTCTCTAACAATTCTCTTTATGATTCTATAATATTGGACAAGTTTTGTGTGAGCTTGTTAAATAGATTTGAGACATCTATTTGAGAAGGCTTGTGGACTGATTTTGAGTAAGCTTTTGTGGAAGCTTCATATGCAAATTTGATCAAGTCATAGAGAGGGATTATTAAGAAGATTTGAGCAAGTCCTATAGAAGACTTATTGAGTAGATTTGAGCAGGTTTTGAGTGAGTCTATTGAGAAAATTTTAGCAGGGTCTGAGTGAGCCTATTGTGAAGAACACAAGCTTATACTGAGAGGGGGGGGTGAACAGTATAAGACCACTTTTTACTTTTTCTTTCAGATCAACTTTCAATTCTATATAATGCAGTATATAGAAAGCAGTAACAAGCAGAAATCAAAGCAATGCAGAAAACACCATCCACAAAAGAGACACAACAAATTATGTGGTTCACCCAAAGTGGGCTACTCCACGGATAAAAATTTTCACTAAATTTTATCACCTCAAATTTTGGGAAACCTTTCCTGATTACAAAGTTTATGGGTACCAACCCAAAGGAGACACCAATCCCCTAACTCTGCTCTGGATGGTGATCCTCTAGAGAACCTCTACCCCCTATGCCCTTAGCAAGTGGAACTCTATCCACAGAAGACACCTGTATTCCCTACTCTGGCTGGAGACCTCTGTCCTCAACTCTTTCACCTCCTAAGCTGGTCCTCAAATTTGCACTAAACACAGTCCTTTGGTTTAGCACAAAATGTCCTCATTCTCTTCCTTTGCTCTGCACCAAACACAGTCCTTCGGTCTGGCACCAATGTCCTCAAAATTGCACCTCTATGCAATCATAGCAGCACTCGATCAAACATCAAATCATGCACCTCTCTGCGCAATCATAGCAGCATGATCTTCGTGCACTCTACTTCCTTGCAATCTCTCTCACTTAGAAGATTCAATGGAATGCACTCTGTACACTGCAATCAAATTTGCACTCTACTTTTTTGGCGATCGAACTTCTCCTCGCACTCTATCTGTGACAGTCGCACTTCGAATGCACACTTCGATCGATACTCAAACTCTCCAAGCAGCCCTCCTTTTACACTAACAATTTCAAGATTAAAATCTTGATCTTAGTCGGCTGCACAACCCTAAACAACTTTGGCTACAAACCCTAATCTGTGTCGGCCAAGATTTAACTTTATTGGATTAAATTTAACTCTGCAACTCTTCTGTAGCTTCTGCCGTGAAACTACAACATGTCACGATATCGTGACATCTTTTGCAACTGTACACTATCTTATGGCCTTTGTCATGATATCGAGACACTTTTGATTTTGTCTGCATTGACAACGTCCTTGTCATGAAATTGTGATACTTCTATCTTTTGCTGATGTCATATTCACTCCTTTCGCAAAATCGTGACACTTTAGTCTTCATTGCCTTCTTCTCTGCTTTTGTTGTGAAATCATGACACATTTGCTTCTACTGATGTCATATCCAACTCTGTCATGAAATCATGACCCTTATGACTTCATGGCCTTCTTCTTTGCTTGCACTAGAAAAAATGGAACATTTCACGAAATCGTGACACTTTCACTGCCTTGAGATTCTCTCTGCCTTACACCCGTGAAACTGGAACATGTCATGAAATCGTGACACTTATGCTGCCTTAAGCTCTTCTCTGCCTTACGTCTGTGAAACTATAACATATCACAAAATCGTGACACTTTCGCTGCCTTGAGCTTCTTTTTGCCTTACACCCGTGAAACTGGAACATGTCACGAAATCGTGACACTTTTGCCTTTGAGCTCTTCCTACCTAAATTCATCGTGAAATCACGACTCTTCTTCTATTAAAGACTTGCTAATTGTTTCTATTACAAAATCATGACACTTTCTCCAACTGAATGCTGCCACCTCAACCTGTCACGAAATCGTGACACTTTCTACATTCGCAAGCTTTCTCTTCAACCTGTCACGAAATCGCGACACTTTCTGCATTCGTACAACTTCTTTGTAGCCTGTCGCGAAATTGCGATGCTTCTCATTTTAGACTCTTCCCCTTTGTTGCGTGTTGTGAAATCATGACAGTTCTCTCTTCGAGCTTTTTAGCATGTCACAAAATCATGATAGTCCTCACCTCGACCTCTATAGCATGTCGCAAAATCCTGACATTTTTCATGTAATTTTCTCTCTTCTAACTTGTCATGAAATCGTGACAGTTCACACTGCAGACTCTCTTTTCTGCATTATGTCATGAAATCGTGACACCTTTTCATCGATACAACTTTCCTGGCAATGTGTCGCAAAATCGTGACACTTTTCCTTCTCTGCTTTCCTACACTTTTTGAGTCACGAAAATGTGACATGTCACAAAATCGTGACAGTTTTGCCAGCTTCTTCTCTTTCTTCCAGCATGTCGTGAAATCGTGACAGTTTTGCCAAAACTTTCTCTCTCCTCAAACATGTCACGAAATAGTGACATTTTTGCTGACACTTTCTCTCTCCTCAAACATGTCGCGAAATCGCGACAATTTTTCCAGCCTGCTGCATACTTTTTTTTACTTGTCTTTTTCTTGATCTTTTGCAAATGGGCTACTAAGAAATTCCTAGAAAACCACTGATTATGCTCTGAATAACCTTCAACAAAACAAATTCCTTGACATCAAATCAAATTGCTTCAAGAACTTCTTGACATCAATGACAACATCTACACTTGAGCAAAGGCAATGTACCCAAGGTACCCAAAATTGCCAGCAATCTCCCCCTTTGTCATTGATGGCAAACCTTTACTGAAACACATCTTAGGAGCCAAAACTGAAACCAACTGTGCCAACAACTGAGAATATCCTTTTGAAGTTTTGCTCCCCCTGACTTGAAGCTTTTATCTTCACATTGAAACTCTCCCCCTTACTCATATCTCTTCCCCTTTGTCATCAATGGCAAAGGGTCACCTTTGGGGCTTGGGACTAAGAATGAGCTTCTTATCTTAGTCCCTCCCCCACCTCCTTATGAGGTGATTAAAATAGGTGTGGGAGTAAAACTCTCATTAGGCACTGATCATCATCAGTGTCTATAATTTCCTTGCCCAGCCTTTTCTTGAACTTTTTTCCCGCATTCCTGTTTTTGTCACTGTTCTTGTTCTTGTTCTCATCCCTGTACTTTTTCATGCCTTGATCCTTGGACCTGATCATGCTACTATTCCTATTCTTGTACCTTGGAAGATCAGCTCTACACTGTCTAGCTATGTGACCTGCATTGTTGCATTTATAACAAGTAACACTATAATTTCTTTTAGGCATACATGTTCTTTGAATCCACCTGTTCTGACTAACCGTGAACCTAATATTAGCCTTGTAGACAATTGCCTTATTCCCAAACTAATTACAAGAGTAGCAATACCCTTGGAAGAAATTACCACTTCTGAAATTGTTGTTAACCTTCTTCATTTGAGACATGGAATGTGCAGCCATGTGACCAAACCTGTAACACGCAAAACATCTGTCGTGAAATTTTCCTTTATACGACCTCTTGGGTCCTAAAAACTTCTTCTTCGCATTCTGAATTTTGTTTTTTATTTTTGCGCATCGATCACTCATGGACTCATGTTCTGAAGTACTTTCTTCATCAGAACTCTCTTCCTTTTGGAATCTCTTGCTAGATTCCCCAACCTATTCTTTGTGCGGCTTAACAAAACCAAGACCTATTTTATCTATTGGATTTCTTTGATCTTTGATGAGAGAATTAACCCTTTTGGAGCTATCTTGAAACACCGTACGACTTATCCTTGTACTCTTTAGTTTCCACTTCCAGAAAAGCCATTTTTTGTTCCAACTCATTATACTCAAGAATCTTAGACTCTAACTCATCCTTGAGTTCCTGTGTTTTAGTTATAAAGAAGTCAAGAATTTCTATAAGATCGTATCTCTCCATACAACATTCATCTAACTTATCCTTGAGTCTATCATTCTTCTTTCTTTCCTTTTTCAAAACACTAAGAGCATTATTAAGTTCAATTTCAAGATCTTTTATTTGTTTGCTTTCTAAATCCTCAAGGCCTTTTCCAGATTTCTTATCACTAGAGGTGCTACCTTTTTCAAAAACCATACAAGCATCTTCTTGATAGTTTTTTGAAGCATCCTTATACATACTAGAAACCAAATCATTATTTGTACAATCATCCTCAAGGTGACCAAAATTTCCACATCTAAGACATTTCATAATAATGAATCTATGTTTCGGTTCTTCCTCCTTTTCTGATATGAACAACATCTCATTTTCCTAATCACTTGAAGAGCTTTCACTATCACTACTAGAAAACTTACTTGCTTTGTCTAGGTAGAAACCCTTCTTGTTCTTGTGTGAATACCTCTTCCTTGATTGCTGTGCTCATCTTTGTTCTTTCTATAATACCTGTGCTTTTCAAAATCCTTGCTCTTAACATCCTGTTTCTCTTCATCACTTTCATTCTTGGAAATAATACAGTCAGTAGCATCATGACCAAAATTTCCACAATTGAAACATCTTATATTTTTCATGCTTTTGTGCTTTCTAGAGAACTTGCCTTTCTTGTTGTAATATGCCTCTTCATCACTAGAAGACTCATCACTCTCTTGAAGTTGTTTACCCTTAGATTTGTTGGTAGCCTTGAAAGCTGCCTCTTTCTTGACATCAACCTTCACCTGAGTTCTCAACTCAAATGCTACAAGTATACTATGAAGCTCATCCTTTTTCAGCTTATCCAAATCTTTAGTTTCCTCAATAGCAGAAATCTTTTCACTAAATCTATTAGGAAGAGATATTAAAATCTTATCACAAACATCATTTTCAGCAAGTTCAATACGTAAGTCTTTCATGGAGTTAACAAAATCATCCATACAGAGCATGTAGTCACTAATATTTTCATCATCATTCATCTTGAGTTGTTCAAACATACCTTTGAAGTGTCTCAACTTGGCCTTTCGGGTATTTACATCACCTGTGTGAACCACCTACAGCTGTTTCCACATTTCACTAGCTGTCTTGCAGTGAATTACCTTGGTAAGATCTGCCTTCTATAAACCCTTCAGGATTGCATTCATTGCTTTTGAATTGCTATGATGTAGGAGCTTGTCTTTTTTAGTATAAGGACCATTTATAGGAATAGTGTACCCATCTTAAATCACTTCCCATACCTCATTTCCAAGTGCCATTAGATGAACCTTCATCCTTGCACTCCAAAGACCAAAATCTGATCCGTCAAGAATAGGTGTTGCATTGCCGCTTGAATAATCCATTGTGTTCTTATTAAGCTTTTCTTTCAAGTTGTTTAAACTTTTCGAAGGAACCCGCTCTGATACCAATTGAAGAACACAAGCTTATACTGAGAGGGGGGGTGAAAAGTATAAGGCCACTTTTTACTTTTTCTTTCAGATCAACTTTCAATTCTATATAATGCAGTATATAGAAAGCAGTAACAAGCAAAAATCAAAGTAATGCAGAAAACACCATCCACAAAAGAGACAAAAAATTACATGGTTCACCCAAAGTGGGATACTCCACGGATAAAATTTTTCACTAAATTTTATCACCTCAAATTTTGGGAAACCTTTCTCGATTACAAAGTTTATGGGTACCAACCCAAAGGAGACACCAATCCCCTAACTCTACTCTGGTTGGTGATCCTCTAGAGAACCTATGTCCCCTCTACCCTTAGCAAGTGGAACTCTATCCACATAAGACACCTGTCTTCCCTGCTCTGGTTGGAGACCTCTATCCTCAACTCTTTCACCTCCTAAGCTGGTCCTCAAATTTGTACTAAACATAGTCCTTCGGTTTAGCACAAAATTTCCTCGTTCGCTTCCTCTACTCTGCACCAAACATAGTCCTTCGGTCTGGCACCAATGTCCTCAAAATTGCACCTCTGCACAATCACAGTAGCACTCGATCAAACATCAACTCATGCACCTCTCTGTGCAATCATAGTAGCATGATCTTCATGCACTCTACTTCCTTACAATCTCTCTCACTTAGAAGATTTTATGGAATGCACTCTGTACACTGCAATCGAATTTGCACTCTACTTTTTTGGCGATCGAACTTCTCCCCACACTCTATCTATGATAGTCGCACTTCAAACGCACACTTAAATCGATACTCAAACTCTCCAAGCAACCCTCATTTTATACTAACAATTTCAAGATTAAAACCTTGATCTTAGTCGACTACACAACCCTAAACAATGTCGGCTGCAAACCCTAATATGCGTCAACCAAGATTTAACTTTTTCAACTTAAATTTAACTTTGCAACTCTTCTGTAGCTTCTACCGTGAAACTACAACATGTCATGATATCACGACATCTTTTGCAATCACACACTATCTTATGGCCTTTGTCGTGATATCATGACACTTTTGCTTTTGTCTACCTTGACAACATCCTTGTCATGAAATCACGACACTTTTGTCTTTTTCTGACGTCATCTTCACTCTTGTCGCAAAATCGTGACACTTTAGTCTTCATTACCTTCTTCTCTGCTTTTTTCGTGAAATTGCGACACATCTGCTTCTGCTGACGTCATCTCCAACTCTGTCATAAAATCATGACCCTTATGACTTCATGGCCTTCTTCTATGCTTGCACTAGCGAAAATGGAACATGTCGCAAAATTGTGACACTTTCACTGCCTTGAGCTTCTCTTTGCCTTACACCCACGAAACTAGAACATGTCGTGAAATTGTGACACTTACGCTGCCTTAAGCTCTTCTTTGCATTACGTCCGTGAAACTAGAACATGTCGCGAAATTGTGACACTTTCGCTGCCTTGAGATTCTTTCTGCCTTACACCCATGAAACTGGAACATGTCATGAAATTGCGACACTTTCGCCTTCAAGCTCTTCCTACTTGAATTCATCATGAAATCATGACGCTTCTTCTGTTGAAGACTTACTAACTGTTTCTATCATGAAATCGTGACACTTTCTCCAAATGAATGCTACCACCTCAACCTGTTGTGAAATCATGACACTTTATACATTCGCAAGCTTTCTCTTCAACCTGTCGTGAAATCGTGACACTTTCTGCATCCGTACAACTTCTTTGTAGCCTATCACGAAATCACAACGCTTCTCATTTTAGACTCTTCCCCTTTGCTGCGTGTTGCGAAATCATGACAGTTCTCTCTTTGAGCTTTTCAGCATGTCATGAAATCATGACAATTCTCACCTTGACCTCTGTAGTATGTCGCGAAATCGTGGCATTTTTCATGTAACTTTCTCTCTCTTCTAACTTGTCATGAAATCACGACAGTTCACACTATGGACTCTCTTTTTTGCATTATGTCATGAAATCACGACACCTTTTCGTCCGTACAACTTTCCTGGCAATGTGTCATGAAATTGTGACACTTTTCCTTCTCTGCCTTCCTACACTTTTCGAGTCGTGAAAATGCGACATGTCACGAAATCATGACAGTTTTGCCAGCTTCTTCTTTTTCTTCCACCATGTCACAAAATTGTGATAGTTTTGCCAAAAATTTCTCTCTCCTCAAACATGTCGCGAAATCACGACAGTTTTGCTGGCACTTTCTCTCTCCTCAAATATGTCACGAAATCGTGATAGTTTTTCTAGCCTGCTGCATACTTTTTCTTACTTGTCTTTTTCTTGATCTTTTGCAAATGGGATACTAAGAACTTCCTGGAAAACCACTGATTATGCTCTGAATAACCTTCAACAAAACAAATTCCTTGACATCAAATCAAATTGCTTCAAGAACTTCTTGACATCAATGACAACATCTACACTTGAGCAAAGGCAATGTACCCAAGGTACCCAAAATTGCCAACATATTTAGCATATTTGAGCAAGTTTTGAGTGGACCTATTGAGAAAATTTGAGAAGGTTTTGAGTGAACCTATTGATAGAGCTTTGGAGGTGACAGAGTATAGAGGACAAAGTCTTAGTGGATAGAGATCCAACAACCAGGACAATTGAAGATAAATCTAAGTGAGGAGTCTTCAAGTGGAGAGAGATCCACCAGTCAATGTAGCATAGAGACAGAGTCTTCTAGAAGATCACTAGCCAGAGTAGAAGGGGAAAGAGTTCTCCTGTAGAAGAGATCCATGAGCTTCAGATTAGGGGATCAACATCTCCTTTGGATAGAGGTCCATAAATATTGTAATTGGGAAGGATTCCCATGAGATTATTTGAGAAATATTTAGAAGAAATATATTCTCTATGGAGGTAGCCCACATTGGGTGAACCACATTAAAATTGGTGTCTCTATTGTGTGTGATGATTTGTGCATTGCTTTGATTATTGCTATTGATATTGCCATTGATTATATTGAATAATACTATTTGGGAAAGAAAACTAAAAAGTGGTCTTATACTGTTCACCCTCCCTCTCATTATAAGCTTGTGTTCTTCAATTGGTATCAGAGCGGTTTCCTTCAGAAAAGTTTGACAGCTTGAAGGAAAAGTGGTCTAAGAACACAATGGATCAAAAGGATGGATCATTCAATAATGCAGTATCAGTCTTTGATGGAAGTGACTTCTTGTATTGGTGTATGTTGATGAGATTTCACCTGATGGCACTTGGAAATGAAGTTTGGGATGCAGTGGAACTTGGATATGATTCTACAGTCAATCCTCCTATATATAAGGAAGGTAAGCTTCTAATGCATACAAATTCAAGAGCTATAAATGCAATTATAAAAGGATTGGGTAGATCAAAATCTATGAATGTTATGGATTGTAAAATAACAAAAGATATATGGGATCTACTGCATGACATATATGAGGGTGATAAAGGTGTCAGGAAAGCTAAGATCAAAAATCTCAAAGGAGAATTTGAGAACTTAAGAATGAGAGATGATGAAAATATTTGTGATTATCTCAGTAAGATTGATGAGCTTGTACATGAGATGAGAGGTCTTGGAATGAAGGTTGATGAATCTGATGCTTGTGATAAGATCTTGAGAACTCTTCCAAAAAGGTATAGTGAAAAGGTTTCTGCTATAGAAACATCAATTGATAGTGATTCTTTGACAAGGAATTCTTTCTTGGCATGCTTACTACTTTTGAGATAAGAACAAAAGATCCTATTCCTCCAAAAGAAGTTGCATTCAAAGTGGATGAAAATAAAAAGGGGTAAAATATAGAATCAAGGAGTGAGTCATCTAGTGATGAAGAAGCTAACTATGGTAGAAGAGATAAAGGTTCCAAAATATCCATAGATATAAGATCTATTAAGTGCTTCAATTGTGGAAAGTATGGACATTATGCAACAAAGTGCAAAGAGCCAAAGTACAACAGTGATGAAGAAAAATAGGATCATAGGTATAGGAAATCAGAAAGACACAAGTTTCGAAAGAAAGGCAAGGATGGACAAAATAGACAAAGAAAGAAGTTATTCCAAATGCAAAAGAAAAACTACTATGCAGATAATGCAAGTACTCAATTGATAGTGATGCTAGTTTTTCAAACAATGATAGAGATGAAGTCCTATTTATGGTTAGAGAGAAAAGGACTCCAATTATTCTCAAATGTTTTAGATGTGGTAAATTTGGACATCTTGAAGAT
The DNA here is from genome assembly GCA_028583015.1 of Wollemia nobilis. Classification (NCBI taxonomy): domain Eukaryota; kingdom Viridiplantae; phylum Streptophyta; class Pinopsida; order Araucariales; family Araucariaceae; genus Wollemia; species Wollemia nobilis. The sequence goes on from JAQPPZ010004207.1 coordinate 116,830, forward strand.
GATTGCACTAGGGATGGCTATAGTTTTAGTGATGATGGTTTTGAAGATGCACTTGAAAGACCAGATGAGAATCTTCTAATGGCTTTAGAAGATGAAGTAAGTGATCATATAGAAGACAAGCCAAAAGGAAGTAATGATAAGGACAAAGGCAAAAAAATAAAGGATTACTCAATAGAGAATGGTTATGATATCAAGGGAGAACTTATCTATGCCCTTGACATAGTAAAGAAGGTAAGAAAGCAACACTCTAAGCTTGAAAGTCAATTTCAAGAATGTGATGAAGAAATATTATTGCTCATAGAGGACTTAGAGAAGTTAAAGGCTAAGGCAATTAAGTTCAAGGATAAGTTAGAAGCAAATATTTTGGAGTGTGAAAAGTTAACACAAGAAGTGGTACTACTAAAGGAAGATTTAGAGGATTCCAAGAAAAAGTTGTACAAATATGTGAAAAGTGCAAAGAGTGTAGACAAAATAATCAAGATACAAAGAGGAACAACAAATAAGACAGATATTGGTTCCAAATAGGCTCAAAATAAATGGGAAGAAAAGTCTACTTCTAGTCTTGAAGAAGAAAGAAATTTAGAAGAAGATACTTCAGAAGATGACAATGTAAATGAGACATCATAGGATGAGTTGGACAACAAAGAGGTCAAAAATAGGAACAATGCACAAAGAAGATACAGATGGAACATCAATCAGAATAGGAGACCAATGAGGTCTAGGCAAGGAAGCTTCAATGGGAGATGCTTCTCATGTCATAGGTTTGGGCACATGGCTTCACAGTGCACGTCATATGAAAGACAAGAATATTGGAAAGGATAAATTTTCCATGGGTATTGCTACTCATACAATGAGTATGGTCACAAAGCAATAAATTGCAGGGTTCATGGCAGAAGAGGATATGGTTTCACTAGGAGGTATCCTAAGATATTTGTACCTCCAAAGGATATAGTGGGTGGCAATAATATGGACACACAAAAAGATGGTGTAGAGAAAATATTCCAGAAGCAGGTATGAATAGGAACAGGAACATGGATAAGAACAAAAATATGACCAGGAATAGGAACATGGATGAGAACAAGAATAGGAACATAAATTATAATAGAAATAGGGATGATGGCTTGGAAAGAAACAGTGTGAGGATTCAGAAAACTCAAAAAGGAAGAGAGAAAGATAAAGGTAAAGAGTAGTGCTTTCAGGGAGTAGAAATACTCCCACCCTAGAATTAACCACCTCATGAGGAGGTGGTGGAGGGGCTAAGCTAAGAGGCATTCTTAGCCCCGAGCCCCAAAGGTGACCCTTTGCCATTGATGACAAAGGGGGAGAGATTTGTGTATATTAAGGAGGGGAGAGATTTGATATTTGAGAGAGCATTGAGCCAGGGGAAGCAAAGTCCCAGGGGGAGCAAAAAAGAAGGTCAAATTTTAGTAAAAGGATATGGGTTTCCATCAATGACAAAGGGGGAGATTGTTGGACATTTTGAGTCCCTTAGCAAAAAGTTGTCATTGATGTCAAAAGGATCTATGTAAGTAAGCACTATGTTTGTATTCCAAAAGGAGCTTCAAGGGAAGCTTAGCAAAAGGTTTTTATTTAAAACCATGGATGGCATATTTGAAATGGGTTTTTCTTAAAACCCAGGTTGGCTTTTCGTTTCATCGAAAAAGGAGTCCCGGTGACAAAGTTATTCAACTTTGAAGTTTAAGTTTTAAATTTTAATATTTTAAAATTTAAATTTAAATTTCCAAAGTGGAAATTCCTGCCGACGTCATCAAATTCGATTAAGGGCCGACATATGAAAATTCAAGGCAATATGTATAAATACCATTGCCAAAAATTCATTTGGCAATAATTCGAATGTGTGTGAGTTTCGTTCGAACAAAGAGAAAAGATATTTTAGCGCAATCGAAACCTGCGAAGAAAGGGAGAAATAGAAGGAAGGGAGGACCCTTCCCATACACCGTAGGTGCTTGTGGCCTAGTGGCAAGAAGGAGGTAGTCAAGTTGTTGAGCGCCAGGAGATCCAAAGTTTGAATCCCATCGGTGCTGGTTTTTGTAAAGTGGAAAGGAAGTACACCTTTTGGCGCACATGTCTTCTGGGGCACGTTTGGAGGAAGGAAAGCATAGTGGCTGCGCTCACCATTTCATGTGAGTGGTTGGCTCACGTGGTTAGTGGCACCGTGGTTAGAGTGGTGCTTGGACAATGACAAGGGATCGAATCCCATTGAGAAGAAAAAGGCAAGTTAAATTTTTATTTTAATATTTGTAAGAAAAGCTTTGAGGAGAAATAAGGCTTATGAGTTGTTTTAGAAAATTCTGAAATTACTATTCCTTTTAATTTTGGAAGGGTAGCATATTATATATCATTGGAAAGCATTTTTCAAGAGCTATTTAATTAACTTGCTTAGAAGGAGAAATAAGGGTTGTGTAAGAAGATATTTCAGGTTTTGTCAAGGAGTTTCCAAAAGTAAGTTTGATCCATTCTATTGAGGGTTTATTTCTTGCATAAAAGAACTTTGGTGGATGTTAAAATAAAGTAGGAGTAATAAGGTGTTACTTGGATATTTTTGTTGTGTTATTACTCTAACCCTTGTTGAGAGTTGAAAAAGAAAGTGTGTTGAGTGAGACAGATTTTGTGGACAACAAATAAGGCATCAAAAAGGTATGAGCAATATTCTCCATTGATTTTATTTGGGTGGTTGATTTCTGAAATATCATTGGAGTGAAAAGGATTGATTGTGGTTTCCTTTTTGAAAGTGGTTGAGTTAATGCTTCAAGGTTTTCTGGCTTGAGTGTTGTGATTAAACCTTGTTTTATAAGCATTGTTGTTGAAGCCATTGGTTGTGCAAAGAACTTGAACTTGAGTTAGAAAAGAACATGAGTATCATTGTTATGTGAGATTTATTGTTGAGCATTGTTGGAAATATTTTGAGTTGATTGATACATGCTTGGACTAGGGTTTGTGAGAAAGAGTTGTTCCTTGTGGTGATTGGTTGAGTAGAGTTGTTTGAGCCTAGTCAAGTGATTGTGTGAAGTGGTTGTTCAAGTTCCATAAAACAAACTATTCTATATTCTGATTTGAGTTGAGATTAGGATTTGAGAATAGAACATATTGAGTCTCTAACAATTCTCTTTATGCTTCTATGAGATTGATTTGAGTTGAGATTGGGATTTGAGTATAGAACATATTGAGTCTCTAACAATTCTCTTTATGCTTCTATGAGATTGATTTGAGTTGAGATTGGGATTTGAGTATAGAACATATTGAGTCTCTAACAATTCTCTTTATGCTTCTATGATATTGAATTGAGATATTGATTGAGCATTGAGTATAGAACATATTGAGTCTCTAACAATTCTCTTTATGATTCTATAAGATTGGACAAGTTTTGTGTGAGCTTGTTAAGCTGATTTGAGGCAAGTCTTTGAGAAGGCTTGTGGACTGATTTTGAGTAAGCTTTTGTGAAAGCTTGCTATGTAGATTTGAGCAAGTCCTAGAGAGGACTTATTGAGAAGATTTGAGCAAGTTCTAGAGAGCTTATTGAGCAGATTTGAGCAGGTTCTGAGTGAGCCTATTGAGCATATTTGAGCAGGTTTTGAGTGAGCCTATTGAGCATATTTGAGCAGGTTTTGAGTGAACCTATTGAGAAAATTTGAGAAGGTTTTGAGTGAACCTATTGATAGAGCTTTGGAGGTGACAGAGTATAGAGGAAAGAGTCTTAGTGGATAGAGATCCAAAAGCCAGGACAATTGAAGATAGATCTGAGTGAGGAGTCTTCAAGTGGAGAGAGATCCACAAGTCAGTGCAATAGAGAGACAGAGTCTTCTAGAAGATCACTAGCCAGAGCAGAAGGGGAAAGAGTTCTCCTATGGAAGAGATCCATGAACTTGAGATTAGGGGATCAACATCTCCTTTGGATAGAGGTCCATAAACATTGTAATTGGGAAGGATTCCCAAGAGATTAATTGAGAAATTTTTAGAAGAAATATTTTCTCTATGGAGGTAGCCCACATTGGGTGAACCATGTTAAATTGGTGTCTCTATTTTGTGTGATGATTTGTGCATTGCTTTGATTATTTCTATTGATATTTCTATTGATTATATTGATTAATATTATTTGGGAAAGAAAAGTAAAAGTGGTCTTATACTATTCACCCCCTCTCAATATAAGCTTGTGTTCTTCAATTGGTATCAGAGCGGGTTCCTTCAAAAAAGTTTGACATCTTGAAGGAAAAGTGGTCTAAGAACACAATGGATCAAAAGGATGGATCATTCAATAATGCAGTACCAGTATTTGATGGAAGTGACTTCTTATATTGGTGTATGTTGATGAGATTTCACCTGATGGCACTTGGAAATGAAGTTTGGGATGCAGTGGAACTTGGATATGATTCTACAGTCAATCCTCCTATAGATAAGGAAGGTAAGCTTCTAATGCATGCAAATTCAAGAGCTATGAATGCAATTATAAAAGGTTTGCGTAGATCAGAATCTATGAAGGTTATGGATTGTAAAACAACAAAAGATATGTGGGATCTACTTGCATGAAATATATGAGGGTGATAAAGGTGTCAGGATAGCTAAGATCAAAAATCTCAAAGGAGAATTTGAGAACTTAAGAATGAGAGATGATGAAAATATTCATGATTATCTCAATAAGATTGATGAGCTTGTACATGAGATGAGAGGTCTTGGAATGAAGGTTGATGAATCTGATGCTTGTGATAAGATCTTGAGAACTCTTCCAAAAAGGTATAGTGAAAAGGTTTCTACTATAGAAACATCAATTGATAGTGATTCTTTGACAAGGAATTCTTTGCTTGGCATGCTTACTACTTTTGAGATAAGAACAAAATATCCTATTCCTCCGAAAGAAGTTGCTTTCAAAGTGGACAAAAATAAAAAGGGTAAAAAGATAGAATCAAGCAGTGAGTCATCTAGTGATGAAGAAGCTAACTATGGTAGAAGAGATAAAGGTTCCAAAATATCCATAGATCTAAGATCTATCAAGTGCTTCAATTGTGGAAAGTATGGACATTATGCAATAGAGTGCAAAGAGCCAAAGTACAATAATGATGAAGAAAAATAGGATCACAGGTACAGGGAATCAGAAAGACACAAGTACCGAAAGAAAGGCAAGGATGGACAAAATAGACAAGGAAATAAGTTCTTCCAAAGGCAAAAGAAAAGCTACTATGCAGATAATGCAAGTAAGTACTCAATTGATAGTGATGCTAGTTTTTCAGACAATGATAGAGATGAAGTCCTATTTATGGTTAGAGAGAAAAGGACTCCAGTTATTCTCAAATGTTTTAGATGTGGTAAATTTGGACATCTTGAAGATGATTGCACTAGGGATGGCTATAGTTTTAGTGATGATGGTTTTGAAGATGCACTTGAAAGACCAGATGAGAATCTTCTAATGGATTTAGAAGATGAAGTAAGTGATCCTATAGAAGACAAGCCAAAAGGAAGTAATGATAAGGAAAAAGGTAAAAAAATAGAGGATTACTCAATAGAGAATGGTTATGATCTCAAGGGAGAACTTATCTATGCCCTTGACACAATAAAGAAGGTAAGAAAGCAACACTCTAAGCTTGAAAGTCAATTTCAAGAATGTGATGAAGAAAGATTATTGCTCATAGAGGATTTAGAGAAGTCAAAGGCTAAGGCAAGCAAGTTCAAGGATAAGTTAGAAGCAAATATTTTGGAATGTGAAAAGTTAACACAAGAAGTGGCACTACTAAAGGAAGATTTAAAGGATTCCAAGAAAAAGTTGTACAAATATGTAAATAGTTCAAAGAGTGTAGAAAAAATAATCAAGATACAAAGAGGAACAACAAATAAGATAGGTCTTGGTTCCAAATAGGCTCAAAAGAAATGGGAAGAAAAGTCTACTTCTAGTCTTGAAGAAGAAAGAAATTCAGAAGAAGATACTTCAGAAGATGACAGTGTAAATGAGACATCAGAGGATGAGTTGGACAACAAAGAGGTCAAAAATAGGAACAATGCACAAAGAAGATACAGATGGAACAACAATCAGAACAGGAGACCAATGAGGTCTAGGCAAGGAAGCTTCAATGGGAGATGCTTCTCATGTCATAGGTTTGGGCACATGGCTTCACAGTGCAGGTCATATGAAAGATAGGAATATGGGAAAGGATAACTTTTCCATGGGTATTGCTACTCATGCAATGAGTATGGTCACAAAGCAATAAATTGTAGGGTTCATGGTAGAAGAGGATATGGTTTCACTAGGAGGTATCCTAAGACATTTGCACCTCCAAGGAATAATAACATTAAGTGTTATAAGTGCAATAATGATGGTCACATAACAAGATGGTGTAGAGAAAATATTCCAGAAGCAGGTATGAATAGGAACAGGAACATGGATAAGAACATAAATATGAACAAGAATAGGAACATGGATGAGAATAGGAACAGGAACAGAAATGATAACAGAAATAGGGATGATGGCTTGGAAAGAAATAGTGAGAGGATTCAAAAAACTCAGAAAGGAAGAGAGAAAGATAAAGGTAAAGAGTAGTGCTTTTGGGGAGTAGAAATACTCCCACCCTAGAATTAACCACCTCATGAGGAGGTGGGGGAGGGGCTAAGCTAAGAGGCTCATTCTTAGCCCCGAGCCCCAAAGGTGACCCTTTGCCATTGATGACAAAGGGGGAGATATTTGTGTATATTGGGGAGAGTTTTTGATATGGGGAGAGATTTGATATTTGAGAGAGCATTGAGCCAGGGGGAGCAAAGTCCCAGGGGGAGCAGAAAAGAAGGTCAGATTTCAATAAAAGGATATGGGTTGCCATCAATGACAAAGGGGGAGATTGTTGGACATTTTGAGTCCCTTAGCAAAAAGTTGTCATTGATGTCAAAAGGATCTATGTAAGTAAGCACTATGTTTGTATTCCAAAAGGAGCTTCAAGGGAAGCTTAGCAAAAGGTTTTTATTTAAAACCATGGATGGAATATTTGAAATGGGTTTTTCTTAAAACCTAGGTTGGCTTTTTGTTTCATCGAAAAAGGAGTCCCGGTGACAAAGTTATTCAACTTTGAAGTTTAAGTTTTAAATTTTAATATTTTAAAATTTAAATTTAAATTTCCAAAGTGGAAATTCCCGTCGACGTCATCAAATTCGATTAAGGGCCGACATATGAAAATTCAAGGCAATATGTATAAATACCATTGCCAAAAATTCATTTGGCAATAATTTGAATGTGTGTGAGTTTCGTTCGAACAAAGAGAAAAGATATTTTAGCGCAATCGAAACCTGCGAAGAAAGGGAGAAATAGAAGGAAGGGAGGACCCTTCCCATACACCGTAGGTGCTTGTGGCCTAGTGGAAAGAAGGAGGTAGTCAAGTTGTTGAGTGCCAGGAGATCCAAAGTTTGAATCCCGTCGGTGCTAGTTTTTGTGAAGTGGAAAGGAAGTACACCTTTTGGCGCACGTGTCTTCTGGGGCACGTTTGGAGGAAGGAAAGCATAGTGGTTGCGCTCACCATTTCATGTGAGTGGTTGGATCACATGGTTAGTGGCACCATGGTTAGAGTGGTGCTTGGACAATGACAGAGGATCGAATCCCATTGAGAAGAAAAAGGTAAGTTAAATTTTTATTTTAATATTTGTAAGAAAATCTTTGAGGAGAAATAAGGCTTATGAGTTGTTTTAGAAAATTCTGAAATTACTATTCCTTTTAATTTTGGAAGGGTAGCATATTATATATCATTGGAAAGAATTTTTCAAGAGCTATTTAATTAACTTGCTTAGAAGGAGAAATAAGGGTTGTGTAAGAAGATATTTCAGGTTTTGTCAAGGAGTTTCCAAAAGTAAGTTTGATCCATTCTATTGAGGGTTTATTTCTTGCATAAAAGAACTTTGGTGGATGTTAAAATAAAGTAGGAGTAATAAGGTGTTACTTGGATATTTTTGTTGTGTTATTACTCTAACCCTTGTTGAGAGTTGAAAAAGAAAGTGTGTTGAGTGAGACAGATTTTGTGGACAACAAATAAGGCATCAAAAAGGTATGAGCAATATTCTCCATTGATTTTATTTGGGTGGTTGATTTCTGAAATATCATTGGAGTGAAAAGGATTGATTGTGGTTTCCTTTTTGAAAGTGGTTGAGTTAATGCTTCAAGGTTTTCTAGCTTGAGTGTTGTGATTAAAACCTTGTTTTATAAGCATTGTTGTTGAAGCCATTGGTTGTGCAAAGAACTTGAACTTGAGTTAGAAAAGAACATGAGTATCATTGTTATGTGAGATTTGTTGTTGAGCATTGTTGGGAATATTTTGAGTTGATTGATACATGCTTGGACTAGGGTTTGTGAGAAAGAGTTGTTCCTTGTGGTGATTGGTTGAGTAGAGTTGATTGAGCCTAGTCAAGTGATTGTGTGAAGTGGTTGTTCAAGTTCCATAAAACAAACTATTCTATATTCTGATTTGAGTTGAGATTGAGATTTGAGAATAGAACATATTGAGTCTCTAACAATTCTCTTTATGCTTCTATGAGATTGATTTGAGTTGAGATTGGGATTTGAGTATAGAACATATTGAGTCTCTAACAATTCTCTTTATGCTTCTATGAGATTGAGATTGAGTTGAGATTGGGATTTGAGTATAGAACATATTGAGTCTCTAACAATTATCTTTATGCTTCTATGATATTGAGTTGAGATATTGATTGAGCATTGAGTATAGAACATATTGAGTCTCTAACAATTATCTTTATGATTCTATAATATTGGACAAGTTTTGTGTGAGCTTGTTAAGATTTGAGGACAAGTCTTTGAGAAGGCTTGTGGACTGATTTTGAGTAAGATTTTGTGAAAGCTTGCTATGCAGATTTGAGCAAGTCCTAGAGAGGACTTATTGAGCATATTTGAACAAGTTCTAGAGAGGACTTATTGAGCAGATTTGAGCAGGTTTTGAGTGAGCCTATTGAGCATATTTGAGCAGGTTCTGAGTGAGCCTATTGAGCAGATTTGAGCAGGTTTTGAGTGAGCCTATTGAGAATATTTGAGGAGGTTCTGAGTGAACCTATTGATAGAGCTTTGGAGGTGACAGAGTATAGAGGATAGAGTCTCAGTGGATAGAGATCCAATAGCCAGGACAATTGAAGACAGATCTGAGTGAGGAGTCTTCAAGTGGAGAGAGATCCACTAGTCAGTGCAATAGAGAGACAGAGTCTTCTAGAAGATCACTAGCCAGAGCAGAAGGGGAAAGAGTTCTCCTATGGAAGAGATCCATGAACTTGAGATTTAGGGGATCAACATCTCCTTTGGATAGAGGTCCATAAACATTGTAATTGGGAAGGATTCCCAAGAGATTATTTGAGAAATTTTTAGAAAAATATTTTCTCTGTGGAGGTAGCCCGCATTGGGTGAACCACGTTAAATTGGTGTCTCTATTATGTGTGATGATTTGTGCATTGCTATTGATATTTCTATTGATTATATTGATTAATAATATTTGGAAAAGAAAAGTAAAAAGTGGTCTTATATTGTTCACCCCCTCTCAGTATAAGCTTGTGTTCTTCAATTGGTATCAGAGAGGGTTCCTTCAAAAAATTTTGACAGCTTGAAGGAAAAGTGGTCTAAGAACACAATGGATCAAAAGGATGGATCATTCAATAATGCAGTACCAGTATTTGATGGAAGTGACTTCTTGTATTGGTGTATGTTGATGAGATTTCACCTGATGGCACTTGGAAATGAAGTTTGGGATGCAGTGGAACTTGGATATGATTCTATAGTCAATCCTCCTATATATAAGGAAGGTAAGCTTCTAATGCATGCAAATTCAAGAGCTATAAATGCAATTATAAAAGGATTGGGTAGATCAAGAATCTATGAAGGTTATGGATTGTAAAATAACAAAATATATATGGGATCTACTGCATGACATATATGAGGGTGATAAAGGTGTCAGGAAAGCTAAGATCAAAAATCTCAAAGGAGAATTTGAGAACTTAAGAATGAGAGATGATGAAAATATTCATGATTATCTCAGTAAGATTGATGAGCTTGTACATGAGATGAGAGGTCTTGGAATGAAGGTTGATGAATCCGATGCTTGTGATAAGATCTTGAGAACTCTTCCAAAAAGGTATAGTGAAAAGGTTTCTGCTATAGAAACATCAATTGATAGTGATTCTTTGACAAGGAATTCTTTGCTTGGCATGCTTACTACTTTTGAGATAAGAACAAAAGATCATATTCCTCCAAAAGAAGTTGCATTCAAAGTGGATAAAAAGAAAAAGGGTAAAAATATAGAATCAAGTAGTGAGTCATCTAGTGATGAAGAAGCTAACTATGGTAGAAGAGATAAAGGTTCCAAAATATCCATAGATATAAGATCTATTAAGTGCTTCAATTATGGAAAGTATGGACATTATGCAATAGAGTGCAAAGAGCCAAAGTACAACAGTGATGAAGAAAAATAGGATCACAGGTATAGGGAATCAGAAAGACACAAGTACTAGAAGAAAGGCAAGGATGGACAAAACAGACAAGGAAAGAAGTTCTTCCAAAGGCAAAAGAAAAGCTACTATGCAGATAATGCAAGTAAGTACTCAATTGATAGTGATGCTAGTTTTTAAAACAATGATAGAGATGAAGTCCTATTTATGGTTAGAGAGAAAAGGACTCCAGTTATTCTCAAATGTTTTAGATGTGGTAAATTTGGACATCTTGAAGATGATTGCACTAGGGATGGCTATAGTTTCAGTGATGATGGTTTTGAAGATGCACTTGAAAGACCAGATGAGAATCTTCTAATGGCTTTAGAATATGAAGTAAGTGATCCTATAGAAGACAAGCCAAAAGGAAGTAATTATAAGGACAAAGGCAAAAAAATAGAGGATTACTCAATAGAGAATGGTTATGATCTCAAGGGAGAACTTATCTATGCCCTTGACACAGTAAAGAAGGTAAGAAAGCAACACTCTAAGCTTGAAATTCAGTTTCAAGAATGTGATGAAGAAAGGTTATTGCTCATAGAGGACTTAGAGAAGTCAAAGGCTAAGGCAAGTAAGTTCAAGGATAAGTTAGAAGCAAATATTTTGGAGTGTGAAAAGTTAACACAAGAAGTGGCACTACTAAAGGAATATTTAGAGGATTCCAAGAAAAAGTTGTACAAATATGTGAAGAGTGCAAAGAGTGTAGACAAAATAATCAAGATACAAAGAGGAACAACAAATAAGATAGATCTTGGTTCCAAACAAGATCAAAAGAAATGGGAAGAAAAGTCTACTTCTAGTATTGAAGAAGAAAGAAATTCAGAAGAAGATACTTCAGAAGATGACAGTGTAAATGAGACATCAGAGGATGAGTTGGACAACAAAGAGGTCAAAAATAGGAACAATGCACAAAGAAGATATAGATGGAACATTAATCAGAATAGGAGACCAATGAGGTCTAGGCAAGGAAGCTTCAATGGGAGATGCTTCTCATATCACAGGTTTGGGCACATGACTTCACAGTGCAGGTCATATGAAAGACAAGAATATTGGAAAGGATAACTTTTCCATGGGTATTGCTACTCATGCAATGAGTATGGTCACAAAGCAATAAATTACAGGGTTCATGGCAGAAGAGGATATGGTTTCACTAGGAGGTATCCTAAGACATTTACACCTCCAAGGAATAATAACATTAAGTGTTATAAGTGCAATAATTATGGACACACAACAAGATGGTGTAGAGAAAATATTCTAGAAGTAGGTATGAATAGGAACAAGAACATGGATAAGAACATAAATATGAACAAGAATAGGAACATGGATGAGAACAAGAACAAGAACATAAATTATAACAGAAATAGGGATGATGGCTTGGAAAGAAACAGTGAGAGGATTCAAAAAACTCAAAAAGGAAGAGAGAAAGATAAAGGTAAAGAGTAGTGCTTTTGGGGAGTAGAAATACTCCCACCCTAGAATTAACCACCTCATGAGGAGGTGGTGGAGGGGCTAAGCTAAGAGGCTCATTCTTAGCCCCGAGCCCCAAAGGTGACCCTTTGCCATTGATGACAAAGGGGGAGATATTTGTGTATATTAAGGAAAGTTTTGATATGGGGAGAGATTTGATATTTGAGAGAGCATTGAGCCAGGGGGAGAAAAGTCCCAGGGGGAGCAGAAAAGAAGGTCAGATTTCAGTAAAAGGATATGGGTTGCCATCAATGACAAAGGGGGAGATTGTTGGACATTTTGAGTCCCTTAGCAAAAAGTTGTCATTGATGTCAAAAGGATCTATGTAAGTAAGCACTATGTTTGTATTCCAAAAGGAGCTTCAAGGGAATCTTAGAAAAATGTTTTTATTTAAAACCATGGATGACATATTTGAAATGGATTTTTCTTAAAACCCAAGTTGGCTTTTTGTTTCATCAAAAAAGGAGTCCCAGTGACAAAGTTATTAAACTTTGAAGTTTAAGTTTTAAATTTTAATATTTTAAAATTTAAATTTAAATTTCCAAAGTGGAAATTCCCGTCGATGTCATCAAATTCGATTAAGGGCCGACGTATGAAAATTCAAGGCAATATGTATAAATACCATTGCCAAAAATTCATTTGGCAATAATTTGAATGTGTGTGAGTTTCGTTCGAACAAAGAGAAAAGATATTTTAGTGCAATCAAAACCTGCGAAGAAAGGGAGAAATAGAAGGAAGGGAGGACCCTTCCCATACACCATATGTTCTTGTGGTCTAGTGACAAGAAGGAGGCAGTCAAGTTGTTGAGCACCAGGAGATCCGAATTTCGAATCCCGTCGGTGCTGGTTTTTGTGAAGTGGAAAGGAAGTACACCTTTTGGCGCACGTGTCTTCTGGGGCACGTTTGGAGGAAGGAAAGCATAGTGGTTGCGCTAACCATTTCATGTGAGCAGTTGGATCACATGGTTAGTGGCACTACGGTTAGAGTGGTTCTTGGAAATCGACAGGGGATCGAATCCTATTGAGAAGAAAAATGCAAGTTAAATTTTTATTTTTTAATATTTGTAAGAAAAGCTTTGAGGAGAAATAAGGCTTATGAGTTGTTTTAGAAAATTTTGAAATTACTATTCCTTTTAATTTTGTAAGGGTAGCATATTATATATCCTTGGAAAGCATTTTTCAAGATATATCTAATTAACTTGCTTAGAAGGAGAAATAAGGGTTGTGTAAGAATATATATCAGGTTTTGTCAAGGAGTTTCCAAAAGTAAGTTTGATCCATTCTATTGAGGGTTTATTTCTTGAATAAAAGAACTTTGGTGGATGTTAAAATAAAGTAGGAGTAATAAGGTGTTACTTGGATATTTTTGTTGTGTTATTACTCTAACCCTTCTTGAGAGTTGAAAAAGAAAGTATGTTGAGTGAGACAGATTTTGTGGACAACAAATAAGGTATCAAAGAGGTATGAGCAATATTCTCCATTGATTTTTTTTGCGTGGTTGATTTCTGGAATATCATTGGAGTGAAAAGGATTAATTGTGGTTTCCTTTTCGAAAGTGGTTGAGTTAATGCTTCAAGGTTTTCTGGCTTGAGTGTTGTGATTAAACCTTGTTTTATAAGCATTGTTGTTGAAGCCATTGGTTGTGCAAAGAACTTGAACTTGAGTTAGAAAAGAACATGAGTATCATTGTTATGTGAGATTTGTTGTTGAGCATTGTTGGGAACATTTTGAGTTGATTGATACATGCTTGGACTAGGGTTTGTAAGAAATAGTTTTTCCTTGTGGTGAATGGTTGAGTTGAGTTGATTGAGCCTAGTCAAGTGATTGTGTGAAGTGGTTGTTCAAGTTCCATGAAACAAACTATTCTATATTCTTATTTGAGTTGAGATTGAGATTTTAGAATAGAACATATTGAGTCTCTAACAATTCTCTTTATGCTTCTATGATATTTATTTGAGTTGAGATTGGGATTTGAGTATAGAACATATTGAGTCTCTAACAATTCTCTTTATGCTTCTATGAGATTGAGATTGAGTTGAGATTGGGATTTGAGTATAGAACATATTGAGTATCTAACAATTCTCTTTATGCTTCTATGAGATTGAATTGAGATATTGATTGAGCATTGAGTATAGAACATATTGAGTCTCTAACAATTCTCTTTATGATTCTATAAGGTTGGACAAGTTTTGTGTGAGCTTGTTAAGTAGATTTGAGACAAGTCTTTGAGAAGGCTTGTGGACTGATTTTGAGTAAGCTTTTGTGGAATCTTGTTATGCAAATTTGAGCAAGTCCTAGAGAGGACTTATTAAATAGATTTTAGAAAGTCCTAGAGAGGACTTATTGAGTAAATTTGAGCAGGTTTTGAGTGAGCCTATTGAGCATATTTGAGTAGGTTTTGAGTGAGTCTATTGAGCAGATTTGAGCAGGTTTTGAGTGGACCTATTGAGAAAATTTGAGAAGGTCCCAAGTGAACCTATTGATAGAGCTTTGGAGGTGATAGAGTATAGAGTACAAAGTCTCAGTGGATAGAGATCCAACAACCAAGATAATTGAAGACATATCTGAGTGAGGAGTCTTCAAGTGGAGAGAGATCCACTAGTCAATGCAGTAGAGAGACAGAGTCTTCTAGAATATCACTAGCCAAAGCAAAAGGGGAAAGAGTTCTCCTATGGAAGAGATCCATGAACTTGAGATTAGGGGATCAACATATCCTTTGGACAGAGGTCCATAAACATTGTAATTGGGAAGGATTCCCATGAGATTATTTGAGAAATATTTAGAAGAAATATTTTTTTTGTGGAGGTAGCCCACATTGGATGAACCACATTAAAATTGGTTTCTCTATTGTGTGTGATGATTTGTGCATTGCTTTGGTTATTGCTATTGATATTGCCATTGATTATATTGATTAATACTATTTGGGAAAGAAAAGTAAAAAGTGGTCTTATACTATTCACCCCTCCTCTCAGTATAAGCTTGTGTTCTTTAGTAGAGTGTTCCCCCATGCCATGATTAGTAGATACTAAGTATTGCACTCCACTAAATACTCTACTAATTCAATGATATTCCATGAGAACCTCACTCCTGAGGAGTCAGGTAGTAAGATGTTTGATATGATAGACATCAATACTACATGCCTCCGAGTGAACACTCATGTAGTATACCATACCTTGACTAGCACTCTACCGCTATCCATGTGCTATCTCATAACCTCTACCTTTGCATTGAATATCCTCTATAGTAATCAGCCCTACTGAAGAAGGGGATTGGAGGTCATCGGGCATCCCTTAATTGAAATACAAAGAATCTGGTACACATCCTCCAAGGTGATTGTTATCTCACCAATCGGGAGGTGAAAAGTGTTAGTCTGACTATCTCATTGATCATCTAAGGAAGTCAAATAGGCCTAATATGCCATCACCATATCTAGTTGAGTTTCTCAAGGCCAATAACCTCAAGCCATATCCACTTATCATCAGTAAGGAGTCCTTGCACCATCTCAAAAATTATGGAAACTCTATAACAGACCTTTAAAATATGAATACATACAATCAATCAATCAAAATTTAAAAACAAATCAAATCATGCTACCATCTCAAGCCAAGAAGATCTGCATGCGAGATCGTATCTCCTTGGGATGACCATCGTAATGATTCAAATTTGACCATTTTTGTTCAAAATGTAGTCATCCCACCCTAGGATGGTCCCCAAAAACCTAAATGGGAACCGTCTCTACTTGAGACAACCCCAAAACAGGGGCAAAAATATCTTAAAAAATCCCCAAAAAAAGGCAAAATCAAACAACCTACACTATGTACTACAACTAAAATGAGGTTCATTGCATTAAATTTTAGTGTGGTTCATTTTCCACATTACTTAGTGAGGTTAATTTTAAAATTATGAATTAATAAATAATATAGCTTGAGTGCATACCTTTCTCACTCTAGCTCCTCTACCTATCAAAGCCTCGGTTTGGTCCATGATCGAAATGGGTAGACAATCAGGTAGAGCTTTGCATCAGAAAATACTCTCTTCTGCCTCACCTCTCCTTTTCTCCAACTGCCAATAGTGTAAATGATATCAAAAATTTAGAAAATTTACTTTTATTATTTTCCAAATTTTGATACTGTCCCTATGTGAGGTGGTTGCATTTGATGTGACCATCCTACCCTGAGATGGCCCCACAATTTGTAGAATACAATGGTCCATCTTAATAAAAAGGCTCCAAAGGTGGCTAATCCCTTTGGTCAATTTCAAAAGGTTCCAAAGATGCTAAATCCCTTTGGTCAATTTCAAAAGGCTCCAAAGGCACCTAACCCATTTAGTCATATCAAGTCAAAAAAATTGAGTGAATCTTGTATCTAATGATTTTATCTATCAACTTGGCGATTGTAGTGATTAGTTTTCCATGCAATTTGGTAGGATGACAAAATTACCATAAGGTCAATCACAAAAAAAAATCACTAATAATGATTGAAATCATAATTGTAACAGGATTTTTCCTCTTTTGCATTTGTAAAAGCCTTAAAAATCTCAAAATAAGTCATCTTGGTCAAGTGACTCATCGCTTTCATCACTTTCCATCTCCTCATCAACTCGTTGCTTGAGGGTGTAGTCATATAATCACAAAATTTATAATCAAATCATAATAAAACACTTAATCAATGTAAATCACATTCATTTAAGAAGCATTGTCAACAACAATCATACATTTACCTATTTTCTAGGGTAAAAGAAAAAATATCAACAAAGGCTTGGTAAATATGAAATCCAGGAGAAAGCATCTACTCAAATCCAAGACCAGGTATGCTTAAAGTCATTGCTTGTAGATAATCTATCCATGGTTGATAAGAATTCATCGCTTGTAGAAAATCTACCCATGTGTAATAAGCTTACCTAAAATCAAGTCCACCAATGTTTTGGAGATAATGATTCAATATTGAATCTATTTCCATGATTGGTACATCCAACATTGATCATATTAATGATCATCATCAACCCTCAAATTGACTTTAGGTCATATATTTTTGCTTTGCATTGTGTTTTCACACAACGCATCCCAAAAAGGGGAAAAAACTTTATGGAACCTTTTCAAACCATATGATCCACCTTGGGCACCCTTAGGACCTAACGATGGTTTTTACCACTCAAATAGGGAGGAATTTCCCTTTTCAGCCTGGGCCATCCCACCAAGAGATGGTCTCCAAAGGTCGTCCTACTCCGAGATGGTCAACACTCATGATCATCCCACCCTGGTATGGTCATGTTTGTAACAAGTTTTGACTCTTGATATGAGGGAAAAATGGTTACACATGATAGCTAAGCATGCACAATTAGTTGTGGGAAGGTTCTAGAATGGGTGATTGCCTTTCTTGAATCTAACTACTTCTTGATTCTTGGCTTCCCTTACAAGCTTGGATTTCCATTTGGGAAGTCTATAAAAAGACACCCAGTCTTCATGAATGATATAGCAATTTTGAGATAACAAAGTGCTATCAAACTGTAGACTCGAAGAGCTCAAATCCTCCAAGCAACAAAGTGCTTCTGAAATTCAACCATGAAGCTTCCAAGTATACCAATGGATCACCTCAAAGGTTGAAGATCAATTTCATACTCTTTGCATCATCAAAAACTCTTGCTTCATGTCAAATCTTGCCATTAAGTTGTTCTTCATGAGCACACCCTTGAACATCAATTCTGTGGATCAATCATCACCTCACATTAGTTATGAGAAATTTACTCTCAGCTCAGCGGTTGTCTCACCCAAAGATGGCCCATAGGCATGACCATATTGCTCTAAGATGACCAATAGACCAGACCATCCCTAACAGATATGGTCTCATGGTAGAGGTCTATTTTCCATATTTTCTTATTTCCATTATATTTAACAACATTTCAGTTACCTCTTACCATAGTTTAATTTTATTTTCATGCATTTATTTTATCGTATTTTGACTTTCTTTATAATTTGATGTGTCATTAATATGGGCCTCATCTTGAGAGGCTCTTCACATGCTTTTTATACTCTTTGAGTTTCCTTGTGTGTAGATTACAGGTCATTTGCAAGGAGATAACAACATAAAGACTCATACTACATCATTCTATATTACAATAGTCACGAGAAACCCGTTCCTCATCAGTTTGTGAGGATGTAAAGAAGATCATGTGTACTACATCAAAATGGGCTATAATTGTATCTTATTGTATCAATATTGGTAACAATCCCTAAGAGGGATTTTCTTGTAATCTTCTTGAAAAGAACAAAGTATTATTAATAAAAGGGCACCATCCAATAATTTTTTTATCTTGTTCTTTATTTGTATGGTTACATTTAAGTTGCTACATTTCAATCTTGCATTTCTTTGTATGGATGTATGGTCTTTTTAGCATACTTCAAATGGATAACTAATATTTGTAACTATCAATTTATATAGGATCAACTATTAGATACAAGGTTCATTCACATTAGCTACCTCACTATTACACTTTCATATTGCTTCACTTCATTTTCTTACCCTTGTGAATAGTAATCATGATGAGAATTACATAATGGTCATGCATGATTCTTCTCTATCCATGATTCTTAGAAGCCACATATAAGCATACAACTAATGTCATAGGTCCATATATATATATATATATATATATATATATATATATATATATATATATATATATATATATATATATATATATATATATATATATATATATATATATATATATAAAAAAATATATATATATATATATCAATGCTTAAGGAGAGGATAATGATTTAAATCAATCCTATCCTTGTAAATTTTAATTATTTGTCTTGTGTAGACTAATTTGACCTATTTAACTTCTTCATGCATGAACTAATAAACTGTTCTCACATTATCTACAATGTATCATGGTGGATGAATGATTTTTTTTTTTGGTAGATTAATAATTTTATTAAAACCAGAGCATTTGAAAGGCGCCCTAACGCCTTGTACATCAGAGGATCAAAAAGTAATAGACGAAAGAAACTTTGAACTACTAGCTAAAATAGAATTACAACCTCAAAATTACATCCCCCCGGGGGGGCCCGGGGGCTCCTAACACACTAAAAGGAGCCAATAACCTTAGACAAGTAGGCACAGAGAGAAATGCCAGAGCTCAAAAAGAAGTGGTCCTCGACCAAAAAGGAACTCAAAAAGATGCAATCCTCCACTACAGAGGACCCAAAAAAATAGAGGAAGAACCGTCAACCATCAAGGGGAATATCCAACTGCATGAGGGACGAAGCAACACCTTCCAAACCAACAAATTTTGCATCTGATTTAGAAATCTCCTTAGTGCTATCCTTAGGAATAGAAGTGCATGCCTCATTAGAAATATCCATTACATATTTGTCATTGAAAGCATATTTGATGTCAGTTATGGTGTCGAAGGACACCTCAGCACTGACTAGGAATAAAACATTTTCAAAATTGTCACAGAATAACAAAAGGCTAAGTGCATGGCGTTGTTCTTTGAGGGTTGAAATCACCTTTCCAATGGCCAAGTGAGTAGTTTCAATATGGTCAATGGTGGCAGAAGTAGCATGCACAACCAGCTTGTGAAGATACCTTTCGACAAGGTCAAGAGAATTAGACTTATCCTTTAGAGTTTTTACAGAGGTGGATGGAGGGGTTTTGATGATTTCTTTATGTTTCATCCTCTAGGAACTACGAATAGGGGTATTTTCAACTTTTGCCTTCTTCCTGGCAGAGAACTTAGAAATATATTTTCCCCCTTTATATTTTCTTTTGGATTTGGAGGTTTTAGGGCTTGGGGTTGAGGATGAATTCTCCTCGTCATAATCAGGGGCAGGGATATTACCTGAAGGGAATTGCAGAAGGAGGTACTTGTAAAGGACCTTAAAAATACCCTAGTGGCAAGGTTTGGCCTCATACTTTTTGGAATGGTTGGTGGCAATGGTATAGCCCATGGACCAGAATACGACAACGGGAATGTTCATCATTTTTGAGTCTCGAAAATGATTTACAAATGCAATATGAAAAAATATAATTGAGACTCAGGGTTATCACAAGTAAAATATTCCATTATTGGCTTAAGGATTTCTTTACAGGGTGTTGACAAGTCATGGAAAAATAAATATTTTTTTACCTTCTTGTGGATGGGTGAACTTTTCTCGAATAGTGTCAACTCTACCTCGTAGTTGTGCATGTTTCTTTTGATGATTTTTTTTGTCCAAATCTTGCCCTGTCAGGTTTGCCAGTAGCTCAAAGGAAATTTGGAATTGGATGTCATGGATGGAAACCAAATCATTGTCCCAATTTGTCATGAAAGCCTTAGTAGCCTCATCGTCCACTCCACATAACAGATTGAAAAAATTGATGATCCCATGCTTATCCTTAAACATATCAATAGAAATGGAATCTAGTTCAACAGTTTTAGGCTCAATGAAAATAACTTTCCCTTCCTTCATGGTGGCAAAAGGAATTAAGGAAGGAAGGTAAATGGGAGTAAAAAGACACAGATCAAAAGGAACAAAAATGAAATTATATGTTTTCTAAAAATACCACAAGAGGAATAAATAGAAAGTAATGCTTGATCAAAAATGATAACCCTGGAAAAAAGGATAATGATGGTTAGAACATCGGTCTTGACGCAAAAAAGGGCAATGAAAATGGGTAGGAATAATAGGGTAGATCACCATCCCAAGGAAGATGGATCTTCTGGTGATACTCACATAACAAGGCCAATGGCAAAAGCAGGCACGAAACCCAGAATGGATTGGGATGCACATTCCAAAAAGCCTCGGGAGAATGCAAAAGGCAAAGCATTTAGACAAGGTTCTCGAAAAGGTAAAATTACAAGCATCATTCCACATGAGAATGAAATGATTTAAAATTAGGGTGGACATAGCATCGGGATTCCTCATGGAAACGATTAGCAAAAAAGAAGGGGCATAAGTAAGAGGCAGCGGAGAACTTGAAATTATCAACATAGAACCTATTTTCAAATGAAGATAATGAGAATGATGAATAAAATCTACATTTTGGAATTTTTTGGAACTTTGGACATGGGCCCAATGAATCACGAAAAAAATGAGGTCTTGGGTAATGTAAAAATCAAGGATTTCGAGATTCATCATGGCAGATGGTATTTTGATCATAATTTTCCAACTCAACAACTTCATTGGGGAGGACATTCATCCAAGTCATCAAACCTTGAGCATTAACACCAATATTGGCTAATTTTTCAGCTACAGAATTGCCCTCCCTAAAAATGTGTTGAACCACAACATTGACTTGCTGACGAAGAATTTGCTTACTTCGATAAGATTCTTGATCCTCCAGCTATTGGGTTTGGAGGTTTTTAAAAAAATTATGATATTAAGAGAATCTCCTTCAACAATGATTTTTTTTGGAATATCCTTTAGAAATTGAAGGCCTCTCCACACCGCTTTAGCTTTAGTAGAATGATTGGATTGGATTCCTAAAGGTTCAAAAAAGGCAAAAATGGAATTGCCAATGTGATCTCGGAGGATTCCTCCAGCCCCAACAATGCCAGGATTGCCTTTTGTAGCACCGTCAAAATTATGCTTTACCCACCCAAAGGGAGGAGGTTGCCATTTGATGTTGGTCCTAGATGAAGATTGAGTAACAGTCCTTGGGACATCAATACAAATATCACAAGACTTCAGGATGCCCTTCTCAAAATATGAACAAGGAAAAGGATCAAAAGGAGCAACAAGGGCATTTTCCTTATTACTTCTTCACATATGTTGACATTAATGATAAGTGAATAACATGTGAATATTACGTATGTGGATTGGCTAGTATTACACTTATATTTTAAAAACCATCTCAACATATTATTGTATGCCTCTTTGTACCACACTACATCTAATTGTATACCTCTTTGCACCTCACTACATACATTTCCACACTACAAAAATAAATTTCACTTACTATACCATTTTTGCATGATAGTCCATCTTTTGATAGCTTTTATTTTTTATATCCCAAATTTTACAATACCTTCATACTTGATCTAGTAATCATATCTTATATGAGTCATACACTATTCCACATTATTTACTTTTCTATACTATTGACTAGTTTTTATATAGGTAATAGCCAAAGGGTTTTATAACAATATAGTTCAAATAATTGGTTGCTTTAGTTTATTTGTTCAAAAATAAAATATTGAGTTCTATAATTTATGCTTAACTACAAGCATTTCAACTAATAAAATAATTCACTTAAAAAGTATGTATTCAAACCAATAATAATTAATAAACCCATATACCCAGGTTTATTCATCAACTACTAACTTCCAAAGATAGGTAATAGGATCGACAATATTTAGAAATCCATATTCTAAAGTTTATTTGTCAAATACTTGAATATTATAAAGTATATCAATATATAAGTTATAAAATAACAAGCATTAAAACCCATTCAATGAGATTTTACATTATATTTCATGTAAATGGAAATCATTCTCATTCATGAAATAAACAAACAATTTCTCACAAGAAATGATAAAAGCTGATATTGACCGAGCTTGAATCAGATAAAATCTATAAACATGCAAGAGAAATGTAAAGCATATAAGTCTTTGCCTTGTATAACTTTAATAAAAGTGAAGAAGTTTAGACCGAACCCAAAATCATCTAGTATTTCTCCTTAAAATAGATATTTTAAAAGGTAGCTAAAAAATACCAAGTCAATTAGATTAATAATTACCTTCATCTAATGGTAGGAATTTTGAATGATTTCATGATTGTAAATGGAAATTCATTGGAAATCAAAATTTATGGTTGTAAAATTTTCCTTGAACGATGACTCAATAGAGATAAATCCATTTAGATAGTTAGACATATTTTTATTATTGAATGCTAGGTCTACAAAACACTTCTAGAAATATTTTAGAGAAAATTTCTCCATGGACTTGATCATTTCGACCATGTTGTTTGAAGTGATCCTAATGTTCTCTTTATATTACTCTTCTTCAATTAGGACCTTGTGGTTATCACATGGTTCCTTAATATGAAAATTCTTGATTTTCATAGCTAGGATATTTCATTGCCATAGTAGCCTTGTCAATGATGGAATTGATATTCAACACTACTCCATGAGCATGGTTGATTCTTTCTTTAGTGAATGTGATTTAGACAGAGCATCTATAAATCTTAGTGGTAAGAAAAGAGGAATTGGTTCCAAGGTATATGCTTTGTTTTCTAATATTTATGAGGTCGATTTGAGTGCACAAGATTATCTCTTGTAGCGCATCAATCTTTTCTCATTCTTGGAAAACCTTTTTATTAGTGTCTTACAAACACATTAGAAAAAACTTAATATTCAAGTCAAATTTTGCTCTTATAGATTTGGTGGCTACACTTATAATGAGGTCCTTGTGGTGCTTTGTGGTATCTACAATAAAGACTTTTTCTTTTAAGGTATTAAATTGAGAAGGAAGAGATTGAACTATTAAGAGGTATTGCATTTCTTTATCTGCTATATTATTCTCTTATTAAGAAAATATCTCCTCAAGTGTTCTAGCATGATCCCTTTCAAAGGTTATTTTAGATTCTAAGGCTTGAATGTGCTAGAATTGGCCAATGATCCTCTTCTCTATGTATCTAAATATGTCCCACTCTAGTCTAGCCATTTTGATATGTATGTGACTTATATCTCCTCCCTTGATTCAATCTATTTAAGAAATGATCATCTCATGTACTCTTTCAACCACAACATTATCCTCAAACCTTGTCCTCTTCTTGGAATACTTTATTTTCAATGATTTTAAATTTTCATCATAAAAAATTACTTAAAATATTTTTATTTCAAGATTCTAAATATCTCTTTGTAGCCAAACCAATGAACCCACCAACTTCTTTATCTTGTTGCTCCCTACTCATTACAAAATACTCAGTTGTATTTACTAGTTATAAATTCATCACACAATCGACTATTTCTTCTATGGGTTTCCTTTCCACTATGCCAATTCTACCATGAATTCACTTAGTTCAGGTATTTTTTCCTTTGATATCTACTTCATGGAGGTTTTTCTAGGATTACTTAGGTGAGTATTCTTCTTCCAAAAGTTTAAATCCTATTGAAATAACTTCTTCATATAGAAGTTTTTTCTTTTGAGGATGACACCTTACCCTAGAGTCTTTTTTACTATTAAATTAAGATTTTTTGTTAGAAAAAATCCATCTTATGGAAGGCCTAAGCTTTGATGAACACTTCCTTGCATAAGATTCCCACTACTTAAACCCAACAAGTTTTTAAAAATATCATACTTCTTTTTAGGGGCATTTTCCTTGTTTGTACATGAGTGTCTCCCACTGCAACTATCCTTGTAGGGACTTCAAGCTTTGATTTTAACTTAATGATTCTTCTTCAAAATAATTTGAAGTATCTAGTTGGGATAGGGATTGTCCTAATCTACCCAGTTATGCATTGAGGCATATTTTTTCCTCCTTTCAATCACCTCTACCCAAGAATGCATGTCCCTAGAAAGGTCTTCTTTAAACTCTTTTGATGTACATTCAAAAGACTACGTATTTTGGATAGATCTTAAATTTTCTATATACCAATGTATATAGAAAATATCCCATGTCTAATTTAGAAGTTAGTATATCTTCCCAAAGTCCATGTAATAGTGCCTTAGGCAATGATCTCAAATTTTTCTTAATTGTTATTTTGATAATGTTCATCAAATTATTATTGGAAGTTTCAACCACATAATTATAGTATGAATAATAATTGGCTAAATAATTTACCATAATGTTATATTTCTATCCAAACTCAATTTAGTTAAGCAAAAATATGATGCATTATCAAATACCAAAGAATTAGGCACATTGAACCTAGTGATCATATTTTTTAATGAATTCGGTCATGGTTTTAATAGATGTGTTCTCCATAGGAATATATTCAACACAATGAGTAAATTAGTTTATAGATATTAAGATGTACTTGTGCCCTTTTGTAGAGGGGTGTTTATCAAAATTAGAAAGTTCTAGCCAAATCTAGTTTTAATGGATGGGGCATTTGAAGCGATTTATACATACACTTGGTAAGAATAACATGTCCATACTAGTCTGTAGTAACCCATAAAAATATTAGGCTAGTAATATCCTTCTTATAAAATTTTATATGCCATGGTAATGGCTGAGAAATAACCTCCTACTAGTTTTGAATGTAGTTCCTTTAACACTATATTAACATCTGACTTTTCTAAATATCTTAGTAGTATCCCATAAAAAATGATTTTGTACAAAACCCCTAAGTATATAGTATACTTTCAAGATTGTAGTCAGATATTTCTTTTTTCTTTAGCATTAACTTCACAAGGAATATAGCCTTTGGTTAGAAAATGCACTAAATTTTCATACAAGGAATCCTTAGGAATAATTGTAATTTAGGTTCCAGTAAACACTCTACATTTATCCATAACTCCTTAGCTTCTACTTATTCAAGAATCAACAAAAGATTAGCATTTCCAACCCCAAGGTCAAACCTTACTTTATAAGAATTAAATCTATGGTCAATACTTTTGGAAGCCAATTTTGTCAATCCCATATTGTGAATCAACATCATAGGCCTAATGTCTATGTTATACTTATGTATTGCAAACTTCTAATTTTCTCTTATTTCTCCTAGATCCTTTTTTTGAACAAAGATATTACATTTAGATGACAAACAAACATAAAAATATTGCTCCTTAAGGCATATGTCTTGAATTTTCCTAATGCTTTAACTAAAGAATATGCTTGTTTGTCTATTAAGGAATAATTTAATTTTATACCATTCATAGAAGAACTCATGAAATAAGTAGGACATTCCTTTCCTTTATCTGCCCTCTATATCAATACTATTTTTTTTTTAATTTACATGGTGGAATCGGTAGCTACCACAAATTCGAGCAGGCTGTCCAGCTTTTATGGCCACCATAGTATTCTACATTGTTAGCCTCGAAAGCCACCACATATATCTTCATGTAGTCCACCCCTATAACCACCATGCCACAATCATTTAAAACCTTTTACACTGCTGAAAGCACTAGGAAAGGGACAAGTTTTCAGTCCGACAAGGCACGATATTTGAACCTTGGACCTCCGCCCCTCTTATGGGGTTTGGATGATCCAATTGGTCTACACCTCGGACCTCTATATCAATACTATTACAATAGCATTATCTAAATTAAATGAATAAATATAAAACTCCTTGTTATAATTTAGTCTTTTCTAATTTAGAGTTAAAGAAATGACATCTTTGATTTTGTAGAAATACTAATGTATTTTCTCAATTCATTTAAATTTGAGTCCTTTTTAGCATAGGATTCAATGGTTTCATAGTATCTACAAAATCTAAAATAAAATTTCAAACAAAATTTGTTTTTTGAAAAAATGATTGCATGATGTTGAAAGATGTGGGTGGGGAAATTTATTAGATAGCTTGTATCTTTTTAGGATCAACATTGATGCCTTAGAAATTTTATGTCCCAAGATTTTTCCTTTGTTAATTGCCAAAAAAAAATTCTTTGGGTTTAGTGATATGCCATATCTATTATACCTCTCGATAGCTTTTTGAAAATGTATAACATGCATCTTTATTTAGAATACACAATGATGTCATCCAAATATTAAAAATATAGTTATAAATCATAAATTTGAATACTATTTACATCACACATTGAAATTTGGATCATGAATTAATTAATCCAAAAGGAATTCTTCTATAAGCAAAAATTCCCCATTTTGTAGTGAAAATAGTTTTAAATTGGTCTTCTTTTACAAGTACTTAGTTGTATCCTAAAAATCCATCCAACATGGACATCATTATTGATCTGCCTACTTGTAATATCTAATATATCATTGGCACTAGATAATTATATTTCTTTTTTGCCTTATTTAGATGTTTGAAGTCATTTTTTTAAAACTAGAACTTGGTTTCCCATCCATGAAGAGTGTCATCTCAAAATTATAATATTAGCATCCAATAATTTTTCACTTCTCTTTGTATGGCTTCAAGGATGAGACTAATAGTTCTTAATTATTTTTTCTAAAAGGATTTGCACCTTCCTTAAATGGGATGGTATGTACAATGGTTTTAGTATAATACATTCTTAGGTTTTCATAAGACTTAAGCAAAAACATCTTATTAATTTTTAAACAAATTCATGTATAAATTTCTTTCTTTTGTAGTGTAACATTTTTCTAGTTTTATGAACTAAGGTTTTTTGTTAGTTCCTAAATTTACATCCTCACATGGTTCATCTTCAACTTTAATCTATTTAGAATTACCCCTAGTGAATCTATTTTGCAAGTCAAATAACCTTTTTAGAGAAATTATTCCTTTTGGAATCCTATATGACTTTAAGTATAGATAGCCATCTTCATCCATTTCTAGTTCATTGTCCTCATATTTTTCATCTAAGATTTTATCTTGGAATTCTTCCAAATTTTGAAGAAATTTGAGGATTTGTTGCTCATAAACAAATATTTTCCAATTGTAAACATTATCTAGGACTAATGGCTTTTGGGTAAGTTCAACTAAAAAAAAATTCAAAAGAATACCTGGATCTAGTAATAGAGTGGTTTCAAATATGGCTAGGAAAACTACTATGTTATTTAACTCAAGGGGAATGTGTACCACATTGAAGGTGTGAAAACCATGGATCAAGTCCCATAATTTATTTTCATAGGTTTTCAATAATGTGTTTAAGCATTGGCATTTTATCATAACTATTTTTGACTATAAGCTCTATGTCTCCAAAATATTTCAAACTTTTAAAAATCTTTTCCAAATCCTATTGAAGCCTAATGATAAGATCTGCATACTCTTCTATAGTATTTTTACATTAGAATCCCAATATTATGGCTTTGGCATATTTTAGTTTCTTTGGAGAAATTAAGGTTATCCCAACACCAACTCGGTCCTTCGACTTTGCTTCATCAAATTACATTATCCATAAGTCATCTAACTCTAAGTGATCAATTGGTGGTTGACTTTATTTACCTATTATGAATAAATAAGTACCTATCCCTAAGTTTAAGTACATTATTGGGCTATTCTATTGATTGAATTCAATCACCATCTCTTCATAATAGGGTCCTTATAAAATCTTGATTTGATACACTACTCTCCACAATAACCAAATGTGTGAAGAATTTTGTGGCTATATATCAATTCAAAATCAATGCCTATTCCTTAATAATAACCCATAAACATCTAGTATGTCAACCACCATTATGTCAATACAATTTTATATTTAGGGTTTTGAGGTTACTTGTATTAGGACCCAAGGTAATTTATCAATCCCTTTAACATAAGACCTATCTAATAAAATGATTCTTCTTAGTACATCCATAATATTCTACCTGATATACCTTAGTGCACCATGCCCTAGCCATAATAGAATCCATACTATAGAGGCAAAGGTATACCCCTTACTCATGGAGAAGGGCTTCATGCACCTCTAATTTTAAAATTTCCACCATTTCATAAAATTATTCATCAACCTTGTGCTTCTTACATTCAATGACCTAATATCAAAATATAAATATTTTAAGTGATTCTTCAAAGATGCAAAATATTTTTTATTTATTTCTTTTAAAAAAAAAAAAAAAAAAAAAAAAAAAAAAAAAAAAAAAAAAAAAAAAAAAAAAAAAAAAAAAAAAAAAAAAAAAAAAAAAAAAAAAAAAAAAAAAAAAAAAAAAAAAAAAAAAAAAAAAAAAAAGAAGGAAGGAAAGAAAAAAAAAAAAAAAAAAAAAAAAAAAAAAAAAAAAAAAAAAAAAAAAAAAAAAAAAAAAAAAAAAAAAAAAAAAAAAAAAAAAAAAAAATGCATATGGAAAAGAAAACCTCTTTGCCTCTTATATATAAAATGCTTATGAGGCATAGAAGGAAGAAATTCCAAAGGGTTTAGAAGAAATATTGGAGGCACCAAATTGTATTTCTCCATGACCAAGTGAGGTGGATCCATACCCATTGTGGTACCATATTTGAATTCATAATCATTTTTAGAAATAAATATAAGCAATCCATCCACTCAAATATTAAACATAAAGTGTAAGAGGATAAAAATAAGAAAAAAGAGAAATATTTGGGGGCATACATAGGTACCATAAATAATCACCATATAATTTGTAGATTACATTCATAAAAATTAGATAATTAAAGGAGTGATGAGGGTATTTATAGTAATACTAAAACCCCAATTATATAACAACTTTTAACCTAATATGACATAACAAGAGAGCTTAAGGTTAATTACAAGTTATAAATTGGGTTTAACCATAATAAGGTTAACCATATCCCATAGGTCTTACACAATAAATATTATAAAAAGTTCAATACATTGTATAATTAATTCCCTTGGGCCTAACCAATATTACATTGTACAATGTTGACCTTGTCCATGAATCAAATTAAAATTTCAACACAATGTAACATCAATGAGTGGAATCCTTTTAGCCATGGTTAAAAACTTATCCTTCCAACCATCTAGAAAATATTTCTTTCTATTCAAAATTGGGTCTCAAATATCCCTTTTGTTTATTTTCTTAGATAAAATACTTAGATATATATCCAAATTTGAACCCTAAAATATTCATAAAAATTCATTGTAAATCAAGGGTATAATTGATAAAATGATCTCATATTTTACCATATAAAAGATCTATTTAACAACTTTCTCATAAAATGATGATATTAATTTAAATTCCACAACCTCACTACTAATGGATTACCTAAAAAAAAGTGTAACAAATAAATTGAAGATAGATCTGAAGGATCGTTATTTGCAATTTAAATACCTTTAATTTTTCACTCCACTTTTGCCTTTGAGATATTTTTTCTCAATGACCCAATAATAACAATTAAGATAAAAGGATATCATATATAACCCTAATAAATACCATGGAATGATTTAAAGTATCATCAAACTTAAATTTTATAGAACCAATTTTTGGAGACTTTCTGTTTACCATGAACCAATGTAGAGTCTTTGTATTGACTTCATTGTTGCAGATTACTTCTTCATATGTACTCAAATTATGTAACCAATTTACTTCTAAAAAATTTCACATAAGATATTTTTCATGATGAGCACAATTCTTATAAATATTCTACAAGAGATGCAACAATATGAATCCAAAGTTGGATGTGATTAAGATTTAGTCTTAAAAATTCCATTATTCCTTTCAAGCCATAAATTTCAATTAATAATCCTAAGACCAATTCTTAATATAATTTATCAATGTTTCATCAAATATTATAATGTAGATAGAGAAACCCAATATATTCTTATTTTTTTAAGTATCCCCAATCATGTAAGCAAAGGAACAATAAATAAGAAGATGATTTGATGTTTCTAATTCCTTACAAAAGGCATAGTTAAAATAACCATGACATCATTTTCTTTGCAAATTATCACCCATAAGAATTTTGCTTTTGATTGTTATCTAAAGGAATATTGAGACCTTAGGTAGTGTTTAAAGTGACAAAACACCTTTCTAAGGGAGTTTTATTTGGTATAGAGAATTGTGATGGATATAAAGCCTTTTATACTAACTTGATCGAGTATGCACTAACTTTTTAATATATTTATATCATTCAAACTTTCAAAAAAAATGATAAATATGACACTTGGATAATGTTTTGGAGTTATTTTTTTTCTTATTTAAGGTCCTCTTCCTTAACCAAATTGCTAATAGATATCCAATATTTGGAATCGTTGCTTACATCAATACACGTTTTTGAATTTTGAACCTCTCTAAAAAAAATAATTAAATAAGTATAGGGATTGAACCAAATATAAAAACTAAAATTTATATATATTCATCATTAATCAACCATCTAATATGTTTTGATTAATTTTAAACTCTCTAATATAAAGCTCCATGTTGTTAATACACTCACAACACTTGCACACATAATTACATGACACTTGTGCATTTCTTGCACATTATTACATTACATAAACTATTAAATCACACCCTAATCTATGACATGAAACTAATATAATATTTACAATGATGTATCTAATGTGGTACAATGGCATGCACTAGATAATGTAATATTCTCCAACAACCCCCTATATTACATTATTTGGTTATTGAATATGTTAGTCTTAAATATGGGTCTTCATCCCTAGGTCTTCAATCTTCCTCCAATAGACTAATGTCTTGATCCTTCATGTAAGAGTTTTCAACATGATATTCATCATTATTTTTAGCTTCATGTGATTTAGTATTTATGATTTCTTGAATTATCATAATATCATTAGATTCTTGTAAAATAATTTTCCCTTTAACTTTGTTCTTCATTTCACATGTCTTCTTCAGTATAGAAACTTTTGAACATTCACTCAAAGCATCATGGTAAGATCCTGAATTAGATGAACTTGATGTATCAATATTGAATGAAGAATGAAATATCTATTCCAAAAATAATTCTTCTACTTTTGCTTTCTTATTAAGAGATTCAATCAGTTCCTTTTGTTTTTGTACTTTTACTAATGATATATCTCCAATGCAATGAGTTAGTAGATCATCACAATAATATTGGATTTGCTTCAATGATTCATTACTAGTATGATCTTATTTCTTTTGTTTCATTCTTTGAAAAAATTCAAAAGTGATTAATGACAAATAAATCATTAAACATTTTTTGAAGAGAATATAATTGTGTTTTGAGAGTTCCACCAAGCCTTGAAAAGTACTTCGTGAAGATAACAAATTAATGTTGTATAGTTTTCTTCTTTTGCCTTATTAAGAAACAAAGAAAATTTTTCCTTTGAATTATAAAGAAAATACTTATATCCATCAAAGGTGTCTATCAAGTTTTGTGAATAAAACTTAAGTTCATGAAATAGTTCTTCACTATTTTCATTAAATGCATTCTTAACAATTTCATCCATAACTCTCCTAGTTTTGAATAATAAATATTTTAAGTTTCTAATTTTTTTTTAAATCTTTGAAGTGGAATTCCTTATAACTCCCTAATTAATTTAGAAACTAGAAAAATAAGAAATTTTGCAAAATTCCTAATTTTGAAGTAGAATTCCTTATCTCTCCAAAATTAAATTATTTGCAAATATTCTATGGTTTTGGATTTCAAGATTATCTCCAAAATAAAAATTCTTCAAATAAAAATTTAATAAATATTTAATAAAAATTTAATAGCTACTTATCACTCCTCATAAAAATTCTAAAACAATTAATATTAAACAACACAATCAATTACCTTTTTGAAAAACTTCAAATTAAATATACTAATGCCTACTTATCACTCCAAATTTTTAAAAACCAAGGTAATAATTTCCCTATTAATATTCTAATCTCCACATTAACCTTAATAAACCTTAGCAAAATTAATAATTAATATTTATAATTTCCTTATTCCTCCTTTTAACATTAGCAAAATTTAAAAGAACTTAATTACCTTCTTGGCACTTGGCAATGATTGCTTCCAACCATTTCACATTTATTTGGTGCTTAAATCAATTTAATATGGCATGCATTGGGGTTATGCTTCAATGATTAAATTTCTTTTGAATACCTAGAATGAATCAAGGGTTACTTTCAATGCTTGGTGTTCTTTAGAATAGCACTAGTTGTTTCATTTTCACTGCCTTTGATCTTCTCTTGCTATGTTTAGGGGTAGTATTGATGACATTTTCTCTTCTCTTCTTCTTGTAATGTACTTAACTCTTATTTATTGCTAAGTTGCACTTGAATCTTCTCTATTTTTGAGTTGCACTCAGATTTTTACTTTGGAATGAACCTATTGTTAATATTTTCTTAATCTTATGAGTGCTACCTACTCTAGTCTTATTGTTGCTAATGTTCCATGCTAGGCCTTGTGTCTTCAAAACTATTGTGGAGCTTGTATCTTGATTCCAACTCTTATATTTCCTTTAGCACTACTTTAAGCTTTGTATATTTTTCTAATACTTGTCTTCTTCATGCAAGTGTAGGTTTGGATACTCTGGCTTGCTTTAAACTTTAAATTTTCCTTGTGTGCAACATTTTATATATTATTATCCAATCTTCCTTCTTGCTTTGTTTATTTGTATAGCTCTTATAATGGTGTTCCTATTAGAATGATACAATTATGATGTGATGCTTCTATGACATTCCTTAGATTTTGGTGCTACTATAACACTCCTCTTAAACTATAGCACTCCTTCTAAAAGACACTAGATGTTTATTTGTTTTCCCTTTTAATTATTTTATTCTATTCTCTTCCTTCTATGATGTTGCCTTGAACATTAAATCTTATTACCTTGTTGTTTTATTCTCTATCCATTCTAATGCTTCTGTTGATATGTCTTTGTTGTCTATTCGAGCACTTCTCTAAGTGCTACCTTCACTGCCTGTTCTAGTGCTTCTCTAAGTGCATCTATGCTTCCTATTCGAGTGCTTATCTAAGGCTATATTTTCTGCCTATTATAGTGCTTCTCTAAGCATGTCTTTAAGGCTAGACCTTGTTCTTGCATTTTAAACTTGTTGTATTTGATTTTATCTTTAAATCTGAGACTTCAACCCTCCTTTTCTTGTATTATGAGCCATGTATTTATGCTAATGACTTACTGAATACTCAACTATTCATTGGCTGAATAGATAATTCTCTTCATGCTCAAATAAATATTATTTTCAATCACTTTTGCTTTATAGCAACTCTAACTAATATTTATTTCATATGCAGGATTCTTATTACTTATCATTTGAGCTTTCAAATCTATTTTACTTGGTTCCAAGTACACTAAAACTTAAAAACAAATTTTATAAAATTCTCCTTTTCTCTTTTTAATAAGGAGCTTAAATATTGGCTTCTTCTCTTTACTAATAAGCCACTATGATAGATCTCTTCTCTAGGGTCTCCTTCCTTAAACTTCTCTTAAAAAATATTTACCTTTCTTTAATGGAACCTCTTCTATATCTTATGGGCTTATCATTAGATGATAATTATTGTACTAAAATTGGTGTAAGAATCCTTTTCTAGAGCTCTTATTTCTCTATCTTCTATTCTCTTCAAAAAAACTTGATTAATAACTATTTATCAATCTTAAATAGTTAATAGGACTTCTTTGTTGTGAAGTTATTATTATGCTTCACTTGCTTATGTCAATACTATGAATATTGCCTTGAATTCTCTAAACTTGTTGTTCCTTTTGTACTTTGTTGTCCAATGTGAAATTTTAATATGCTACCCTCTATGTGCTATGTGTTGTCCTTTAACTAGGACTATCCTCAAGAATTTCTACTATCTTGAAGTCTTATTGATACCTTCAAGTTTTTCTTAATGGTCTATTTTCTTGCTAAGGACCAATAAAACTTTATCAAGGACCTTTTCCAATAGGTATTCTTCTCTATATTTAATATTTTAATGAGACTTTTTCAAGTCTCCTTAATCTGCCTTCTATGGGACTTCTCTTCTGGAGTCTCCAAACTCTTATCAATCTCAAGGTCTATCTTCAAGACCTAAAACTATGTTGTATATTACCTTCTATTCCAAATGTATTCTTGGATTAGGTAAACGTAATCTATCTAAAACTTTTCAATATTAAATATTTAATCTTCATTGGTTGTCCTTCAACCTAGAGGTATTAATTATTGCCTTCACTAGTTTTTCTTCAACTCAATGGAAATACTTGTCTTCACTTGTTTTTCTTATCTATTGGTAATGTCCTCAAATTCAATGGTCTTTTGGGAGCTCTACAGGGGACTTCCTTGGGAAGTCCTTCTCCACTTCCTTGCAACCCTTCCCGATCCTGTCCCAGGTCCATGATCCTATCCTAGTTTCCTTGGTACTTCCTTAAACCTTCCTCCTTAGATGGATGGTATTGTAGATGATATCCTTGGGATGGAAGATCACTTCTCCATTTGTCTGCCCCTTTCCTTACCCTCTAGTGGGATTTTTTTTGGTTTCTAGTTTCTGGGATGGTTTTTGGTTTTCCCTGGGATCTTTCCTAGGTTTTTTGGGTTTCTTCAAGGATTCTTTTCCTTGGATTTCCTAGCTTTTTCCTAGGTTTTTTGTAGGTGTCTACTTGGTGCTTGCCTTCAGTGGTTCTCCAGGTGTGGATTGTTGTGGTTGTGGGAGAGTGGCTTCATGAGCAATTTTACACAACATATTTATGGTTTGATGGACCATGTGCTTTCTACTATGACTTTTCTCTTTAGGTTCATTGGTGTGGGGCTTGGTGGCCTCTCAGAATTTTTTGTGGCCTTGCCTTGGGACCTTTAGTTTTCTTACTATTGTGTTCCAGTTGGACTTCCTCATCTATTCCCCTAAAGCTATTTTTTGGTAGTGATGAAGGTAGTTTGGGATTGTTGGCTACATCCTTTTGGTCTGGGATGACTTATGTGTAACACCTACAACTGGTTTTATCTGTGGCTCGTTCCTTTTGTGTTCCTTAGGAACTTTCCATCTCCTTCTCATGGTTTTTTGGTCTGCATTTATTGCTTCCTTTACTTAGGTTGGCATATTTGTAGATTCCTCGCTTCACTGCAAGAGGATTTCATGGCCTGTAGAGATCCTCAGTTTGCTATTCCACTTTCTAGGCATGTGAGGGATGTAGTTTCAGCATAATTCATTTGATATTATGACATCCTTGCTTGCTTTCCATCCTTTCTTGGGTGGGATAATATGTGTTCATAGTTTCTCTACTCCACCCTATGGTGAAGGGTGGTTTTTTGTAAACATTCTACTTTTTTTGGTGTTTCCCTTTCAATTTGTGGTTTCTTCCCTACGTGGGTTTATGCACTCCTGGTCTTTCTTTTCTTGCTTCTTGGGTTGTTTAAATTTTGGTGTATTGGTAGGAGTGCCTTTTTTCTATAATTTTCTAAATTTTTGGTTCAAATGCTAGGTGGGAGTTTTTTCAAATTGCTTGGTTGGGTGGGAGTTTTAAAATTCAATTTTTATTTCCTTCTCCTTTTCTCGTTGGGTGGGCTTTTCAAATTTGTAGTTGGGCATGTTTCCTACTTTAGAAATCCTATCATGTTTCCTGCTTTTGTTTATTTTCCTAGATCATATCCTTGGGTTCATCCTTGGGCCTTTCCTATCGACCATCCTTTGGCCTTGCTTGAAGTATTTTGACTTGTTGTAATCAAGTTTTGGGTCCCTTGATAAAAACCCACTTTATATTAATTTAACCTAACAAAATATAAACTTCACTAGTTTTTCCTTAGCCAGTGGAAATATTCTTAGATTATTTACAACTTTATCTAAAAACCTATGCAAGAAAACATTTTGTGGCTCTGATACCGTTGATATATATTTTTTTATTTGTGGAAAACATCCCAAAAGAGATGCCACTTTCGGGTAAGACCCAAGGAGGTAGGGGTATCCATTCCTCCAAAAATACCCAGGACTCAAACCTAGCCTACCACCTTTGACATACTCAAGGAGAAAAAGAACACACAAAAATATTTAAAAATATATATAAATAAATAAATAACAACAAAAATAATAAAATAAAATAAAAAACATGCTCCTTGAGTGTGTCAAAAAAAAAGCACAACCAAACACACACACAAAAAGATAAAAAAACCACAACATGAACCACATAGAAAAAACACAAGAACAACATAACAAAAAACAAACAAGCCAACAAAAAAAAAAACACTACAAAGACATAACAAAAAAAAACATGAAAAATAAACACAACCAAAACCTAAAAAAAAAAATATATAAAAATTTAAATAAAAAACAATCAACAATAGACAATAAACAAAAATAAAATACATAGAAAACACTCACACATAAAAACACGAATTAACAGAAACAAACAAAAACACAAGAACAATAATAAAAAATATAAAAAAACACACAAAACAATAAAAACACAAGAACAACAAAAAACAACACAAAGAACACAAAAACAAAAAAAAAAACAAAAGAACACAAACACCTTAAAAAACCTAAACAAAAAAAAACAAAAAAGAA